>LLKJ01000804.1:0-12714 GCA_002242865.1 Clarireedia sp. CPB17 | reverse complement strand
CCTCCTATCCCATCCCATCCCATCCCGCCCACGAAATTTCCACCAACATGTGCATGCGCCGTGCCACAGCATCGTCAATTCCATCAAAAGCATCACTCCACACGCAAATAACTAAAATAACAGGATCGCCAACCGCAAAAGCAAACGGGCGGACCACCTACCAAACATTCGCTTCGTCCCGAGAAAAAAATTAACGAAAAAGGAATATACAGTGCGACAGTGCCCCTGAGCGCCGGGAAAAAGGGAAGAGGGAATAAGCAATTTGAGGCCCGCGGGTACCAATCGTTTGCGCCACATTTGTTTCGGATCGGTTGCCAAGAGGTGGGATGGTGATTATCGCGGGATTTGTGATTCGAGAATGGTTATTGGTTTGGGGGTGGAAAGTGATGTGATAGGGGGGAGAGGGATAAGAGAGGAGAAGAGGAAAAGTATTTTTGGTGTATATACAACGGAAAGAAGATCTCTGTTTGGCTATCTAGACGCACCATGTATATATATCGCCGACGCTCAAAAACACCTACATACAGCAAGCGTATCCGCTCTATAACATCTATCTATCTACCCAACGACTACTCCAAATCATTATTCAAACATAAAGAGGCATTGGATCCTCTCACATACTATCCGTCAACATCGTCTTATTCGACCCATCACGATAATCTGACCATACGGCTGGAACGTCTCATCATAAATCGCGCTCTCATCACGGAACCCATACATCCCACTATTATACATGATCCTTCCATCCGCCGACCACACCGCATGCGCATCATTTGCCCCGCTGGTCGTGAGTTGCGTCAGGCCCGTGCTGTTGGGGAAACTAGTATACACGGCGAAACTATCTGTCGCGGAGAGATTCTCTAGATCGAGATGATTCGACGCGTGAAAACAATGCGTTCGCCATTGGGCGACCAGCCGGGGGTGTTATCCCATATGTTAGTCAGATTAGTGACGGTCATGTCGGTCAGGTTTAGGATACGCAAACCGAGGCCTAGTGAGGGACCGAAGTCGCGATAGACGAGTTGTGTTCCGTCGGGGGAGAAGCTGGGGAATCCGGGGTTGACTTCGCCGGGGGTGCCGAAGGTGAGTTGTTCGTAGTAGGAGCCGTTTGCGGTGGCGCGGTAGATCCATCCCCCGTCTGTATAGCGTTCGAAGAACCAGTATCCGAGACCGAACGCAATCCATTCGCCGTCGGATGTCAATGTGGGTTGGAATGCGCCGGCTAGAACTTGGGCGTCTAATGCAGACTCAACTTGGTCGGTGGCATAGAGGTCGAAAACGAGCTTGTGGTCTGTTCCGTTGGGGTTCATGGTGATGATTGAGGAGTTGCCGAGCTGCTTTTGTGTGATGGCGAGCGCACCTTGCTTTGACAACTGAGGGAAGACATCTGTGAAGCGGTATTCGTATTCGGAGTCCCAACTATATAGTGGCTTATCCATTTGATGATTCGGTGTGAAGGGAGGTCGCTCGTATACTACAGATTTCCCATCTGGTGACCATGCAGGGTTACGCATTCCGCCCAAGAAAGATGTGTAGTTGGTCCCGCTAGAGGAGTTGTAGTTAAGTCCTGCGCTGTCACCACCTTTGATGTCAAAGTCCACCACATCAGCAGTAACATACTGTCCTGAGATCTTGCAGTCATCACCCGAGGTTAGGTATGTATAATCAGTTCTAGTGGCGAAGTCAATAGAAGCAATTTGTGAGACGGTAGTGTTGACCGCTGATGGAAGATGGGCATTGTAAGTATCCTCTCTACTCATCTCATAGAAAAGAATACGAGAGCCATCTGGAGACCATTGGGGTGATCCCAGAGCATATCCATCCTTGGAAGCGACGTGTCGGAAGTCTGATCCGTTTGGTCTAATCACGTAGACGGAGAGAGTTTGAGTGTGTTCCCATCCCGTGCCATTGCTATGTCCGGTCCAGTTCGTGTTATAGTTAGAGGAGAATGCAATCCATTCTCCATCTGGTGACCAGCTCGGTCGGAAGTGGCCACTTGGGGAAGTATTATTGCCAGCGGTGGAAGCTGTATCGGTAAGGTTGAACGCTTCCTTGGTTTGCAGATTCTTGACCCAGATGTTGGCTGTGTAATTGCCCTGTATTGAAGCATAGGCCAGGGTGGTACCATCTGGGGACAACACATCGCCATCCTCAAATGAAGGTGTTGCAACTAATGCTTCTAGGTCAGACCCGTTTGTGCAAACGCGATAGATATCTAATTGTCCATCACCTGCACGCTCACTAGTGAAAGTGATCCATTGACCGTCTGGAGAGAATGATGCATGATAATCGTAGGCAGAGCTTTTGCTAGAAAGCAGTTGACGTTCATTGCTGCCATCGGTGTTGGCTATATACAGAACCGAGCTCGCAGGAGCAATACGGTTCATGAAGAAAACACCTTTCTTACCCGGAGCAGCAGCACGAGGATTTATTGCATTAGGTGCGATGTCAGAAACACTTCTCTCGGCATAAGAACAGGCGGCCAACGCGGTGGCCGCTGTCACGCTGAGGATGGAGATTGTTGACAGACGCATCTTCTCTGTTGCTGAGGCGAAAGTGAGTGCATAGTTATGAAACAGGAGGGAACAGTAATCTCGAAAGAGCCCATGGTTTTATAGTTGAAGTGCCAAGTTATCCTCGGACACTGAACACCAACCTAACTACCGAGGATTGAAAGCTCAGAATGGGCACCAGAAAGTAGTAATGCACCATCCATGCGTGCAGGATCGTTCGGCGGATATCCCTGGTATTGCAAATCAGCCGTTATTGGCGGCGACAATCGTGGGGTTCTGGTTGTCATGAGCTTAAGCAATTTTCGGGAGGGATAACGCCAAGTGTCCATGATCCGCGCAGCCACTTGTATGAATGTTGATCATGAATATTGAAATAGCTCCGTGAAGTGTAGCATATGCTCATATCTTCAATCTCGTCTCGGTCGGTGTTGAAGTTGGTCTGTCGAAGTTTCCCTGCTTAATCAGACCCTGGAGTCCCCGACTTCCATCAATAATAAACACCCATGAGTCGGTTTTCCGTTACTACAAGCAGCAGTTATCGTCATATCCTGGTCTTGGCATTGCCTGATCCTTAGAGGTTTCCCTTCAGCCTCCCCCAAGCAGACCCACAAAAATTGCTTCGGTCCCGAGATTTTCAGTGAGTTGCCCGGCGGGGCAAGTGAAATACTGCATACAAATTAAAGCACTAAAAAGACCTCCAGCTATATCACTGTAGCAGGGTGGTGACAACGAAAAAGTATGGTAGTTACGTTACATGGTGATGTTATGAATGTGCAGTCTAATGGTGAAAATCACACCCAAAGTAAGAGATATGTGTTGTAAATTGCCTTGTTCTGCGAGGAATCGAGCTTCTGGATCATTACTTCGGGATCGAAGCTCGACGTTCGAATTAATTATGCATATAAAGCGTCCCACGAGTGATATGGGGAGCGTTGTTCATCCAATTTTTCATATATATATGGTATCCTCTTGAAGTCGTTGTAAAGTTGAAGGAGGCAGGTGATTGATGAATGACGCTCCGCTGGCTCTCCGAGGGTCACTGCCGAGGTGACCTTTACCAGTGCGGGCATGTGGCATATGTAGTTCACGATACTACATACCATCGGCTGGGCCGGGAATGAATCAATGAATCTCATCCCAACCAGGCCTACTGACATTGGTTGCATTAGGTAATAATAGTGCAGCCAGTGCAGCCAGTACAGCAAGGACTACTGCTGCCACCCAAACGAGGTGGTACGATTTTAGCATCCTCCACACCGCTCCGAGATGCCGTTTCTTCTCAGGTTTGTCGAGGCATATTGGTCTTCCAAAGACCAAACATCCCCTACCTCCTGGTATATCTTCGCATTCTTGGTGCTCTCTCCTTCTCTTCATCAACAACCTGAGTATTTGTCAGTCATAGAGCTCCTTTCCACGATATTCCGGAGCAAGCTTTGCAAGTAACTGCAGAGAATGATAGCTATGTGACTGAAGAGTTAGGAGTCTTGTTTGTTGACTTGGTTCTGCACATATATCCCCTTCAAGTTTGATTGGATGGCATTGCTATGCGCAACAGCTCGATGACCACCTGAAACAATTCTGGAATGAACTCACTGCACGCTTCCTCTGCAAAATCTAAGATCACTTCCCAGTTTACAATTACTATCACTTGGACAATCCAAGTGTAGCTTTCGTCTCTCAATGAGCCATTCGATTATTAGATCGTCGTCAGTATCAACGATTGAGTTAAAATATCGGTTCGTGTGTTTCAGCGACAAAGCATCAGGATATTTCAGATATGATGTTATCAACAAATGGATCTCTGGAGGTAGATCCAGAATTTGGAGTCTGGGTGCCTTCATTTCGTCGGTCGTTGATATCATAACAACTCACTTCAAAGTTCATTCAAGCAGATGTAGGTACATTCGGAGGTTGATATAGATCATGCTGCCTAACAAGGAATCGTCGTAGTCGAATACGAGGTTCTGAAACACGGTGTTTTGAACCAGGCTGCCGCACTTCGGGTTTGTAACTTATAATAATGTGCGGCTGCGTACGAATTTCGTTGGAATGAAGTGTCATCTGTAGATTGCGTGCCTTGTGCCTTGTGGCACAGTGTGGTGCAAAATAGTCCGAAATATACCCGGGTGGTATGAAGTCCCCTTCACGTAAAATGGTCAGAATGCATCTGAAATACGAGTGCTAGCCTCTAGACCTACCGAGCCGTGCGAGCCCTCAACATGCCTTAATTGGCGTAGTCTCTTGTCGTGTAGGATTACCATCGCATACCATATAGCCATGCGGCGATACACGAATACGACAACCTACCTTCCTATCCCAACAACGCAAGGAAATTCAACCCAAAATTCTCTTATTATTTGCCTAAAGCTTGCTCCACACGTGATATCGCGTCGCACCTATCGCATGGCTCTCGACGTGTCGTCATAGATCACGAAGAGAAAGTCCCGCTAAACACAAAAAAATTGAATGGATCAGACCCCTCTCTGCACAAAGTGGCATGGCTAGTCCTGCCGCCGAAGAAGCTATCCAGGATGCGGCCATCGATGCAGAAAGTGATTATGGGTCGGATTTTTCACCGGAAGAAGTCGAGATAGTTGAAGCTCTCCTGTCGCCACCCGCCGAACTCGTCGCCATCGAAGACAACCCCATCGTCAACGACATCGAATATCATGATGCGCAACGCACTCTCCGCATGCCTCGAGTGCTGGGGCGGGAGCACATCTCACCTTTGTACAAGGCAATTAGGGATGCGGAAAAGGTTGTTGAGCAGATCAATGCCTCAGTTAAGATGCGCGAGCACTACCCGGACTGTGAGTTGTGTTGCTGTGGCAAGTGTTATATTTCTGACTTACGCCTAGCTTTTAGTGAGTGACCAGGTCGTCGAGCCTCCGCCGACGAGTACGGAGTCTGTGCTGCCGCCGTTGAATATGGCGGAAGCAGATCCTACTGACACTCCTGCACCGGATGCGCGATCACCTCTGGAACGGTTTCGTACGCCACCGAAGAAGCCTCTTTCTGTTACGGATCTGGTGTCACCGGCTTGGTGCGAACTACAATATTGGTATTCGTTAACGAAACATGGGAGAAAGAGGCGGACGTCTGCGATGAAGAAAGGCAGTGCTGTACATAAGGTTCTCGAGGAGCAGGTCCACCAGACTGTACAAATTGATATTCAGACGAGGGAGGATGCATGGGGTTTAAAGATATGGAATGTAATACAAGGCCTACGAACATTACGAGAGACCGGGCAGACGAGGGAGCTGGAGGTCTGGGGTACGATTGATGGATTAGTGGTCAATGGTATTATTGATGAGCTGAACTACATCTGCCCCGATGTTGAGCTGGAAGATTCCTACCGGAAGAAAGATAAGAAGGCACAACCGGCATCGGACCAAACCACTCTGGCGGAATTTTTCAAAGCATCAAACGGAACGACATCCAAAGAAGCAGCCCGCCGAAGAAAGCGCACGCAATCGAATAAAGTTTTTGTATGCGACGTCAAAACTCGTTCTGTCAAAACCCTCCCCAATAATGCCTCCTTCCGACCAACCCAAGTCCAACTCATGCTCTACCACCACCTTCTCTCCTCACTCGCCACCAACACCGTAGATTTCTCCGCCGTAGCCACACGTTACAATCTCGACACGGCCCAAATCTTCTCAGATTCATTCATCGCCCAAGTCGGCAGCCTGAACGATGGCGAAGGTCGATTTCATGACGCTGTCTCCGACATGGGAGATGCGAATACACCATTCTCCAGCCAGGATTCCACAAGCGTCCTACTTGCCCACAATAACCTCGCATCCCTCTGGTCCCTCATGATATCCGAGTTTCGTCTCACTCTTCCCGACGGCGCGGGGTCGCTGGGAAAAGTGCTGAAAGCGGAATACCGGTCGCGAGATAGTGGGGAAGTGGTGGGTAGCAAGACACTGCTTATGGATGAGGATGGATTGAAGGTGTATCTAGACGATGAAATTCAATGGTGGCGTGGAGGAAGGGAAACGAAGGGCGTGGCGGTGGAAGAGGCGTTTAAGTGTAGGAGCTGCGAGTTCGCGGAGGGGTGTGAGTGGCGGTTGCAGAAGATTGGGGAGTTGACGGAGAAGGCGAGGTTGAAGAAGGGGAGGAAGACTAGTGTGGTGTAAGATATTGTTTATAGAGTGGATATTTACGAATTTGAAATCTAAGGATATAACGAAATATTAGTCATGATGACAGCGAAGAATACATGGATGGTTCGGAGTGACAGTGAAAGTAAAAAATGGCAGCAATGTACTTGTTTTACTGCAGTAAATCTCTCTCACAGCTGCGTACAGGGCTCATACGTTTCTTGAGCAGATTTGCACTACATCCCGTAGATCAAACTAGATGCCATTTCTTGGCTGTAGTCGGATTGAAGAACTCATCATAGATGCAGATTTTATACTCAAAATGCTCATTCACAGATAGAAACAAGAAGTGGGGACTACGTCCTTAGTGAAGAACAACTCCATTCATTCACTTAACGCTAGCCTAGGTAGTTGAGGGTATATGAAGACTGAACAGCATGGATACTTTTCATGGATCTCCATTCCACGCTGGGAAGAGCATATGCCGTTTACCTTGAAGTGTGATGTATGCTATGAAGTTGAGGGTCGAGAATTATGAGGTCTTGGTAGCGATGATTTGATCTTTGACAGTGTAGATGTGGGGAATGGCAACGGTGTTGACGAAGAGATGAATGATGAATATGTTATGGAAAATGACAATAGTAGTGGTGGAATTGTGATCTTAGGTTGGTTGGGACGATGTGGAAAGTATCGTTTTACTGCTGACTGCCTCTACTCAGGTGACCATGACAGACATGGGTCTGTTGCAGTCATTTGTTGCTTCTTTGCCGTTGATGAAGATTCGTCCCCCTATCAGATTTATATAGTGCATTGGCGGGGTATCGAGAGACGAACCAGGTGAATATCATCTCGGTGAATGATCTGGGGGGTATCCACGTGGGCTTTCTGCGATCTGCAGGAGATGGGTATTTGTGAAGATGAGAAGTGAATAGAACATCAGTGAGGCTCGCTAACTACACTATACAGCAGGTGAGAAAGAAAAGAGAAAGTATATAAGTTTCACACCCTTCGAATATTATATCGCTGACAAGGAGCGTACACCTCTACAGAGAATATATGGCCGGATGACCGGATGACCGGATGACCGGATGGCACAGGATGTCCTATCCGTCAATTCTTAGCAGGCTTCTATACACCAGGAAGCACGACGAAAACCTTGACATAACATTGGGAGTAGTTGGAGCGCATGTGGCAACAGAGCCGGCCAGTTGGTAGTGAAATTAAAGTTAGGAACGACAGCAACTAGCTGCGTAGCTTGACGGTGTATGAGGAAGTGACAACACTTGAGGAGTATATCACATATGATAGGAAGAAAATAATGCTGTAAAGCTAACCCATGGATGCTCCTAATGCAGAATGATACAATGAGCCTGGAAGTTGCACCTGTTTATGCAACTCCTGAAGTCTGTCCAAGTATCACCGGCAGAATTTGTGGTAAGCATGCCTCAAAATATTTTCTGTCAAGCTGTGTTTTTATATGTGACGGTGGCGCAGGAGGATTTCCCCATAGTGGGTCTTTTGCACGTCTTAGACCCAGAATAACGTGCGTGTGTGTGATCTAAGTGAATATTCATGTGCAAAACAAGTCTCACTTTCAACAACCAAGCTTCACCATCTAATCTAGTACCTCGGAGTGAATCTCACCCAGTGACCCTAAATTTCAAATGGCTCCTTTAGCAACGCATCGTACTTCTCAATCCAAGATCCCGTTTTCGAATGCATCTGCCTCATAATCTCATTCCGTTCCTCGGCCTTCGGGCCCGCTTCCACCACTCTATATTCACCCTGTGCTCTTGCTCCTGCTACTAGTGCCGCCGTTCGAGGTTGTCTTAATTGCGCGAACTCACTGAAGATACTGGTTAGTTCAGAAGTCGAGATTGGTGAGTCCCGTTCTGCAACTGATGGCAGAAGTCGCTGAAGGTGGTAACAGTCTTCCCTACATGCTTGTTAGAACGACGCCTGGTAAATTATGACGGGAAAGAAATCGAGACATACAGAGCTTGATTAGCACCTTGTCCTAAATGTGGACTCGTAGGATGTGCGGCATCTCTAATAAGGATGCATCTTCCATTGTACCAGTGCTCAGGCTCTAGACTCGGACGATCGAAAAGCCCATATGTGATTAAACGTTCAGCACCACTAATAAGATCCAATGCGGGAGTGTTTTTCCATTCCTTAAATTCTTCTAGGAGCTGTGCCTTTTGAGCTGCGAGTTCAGATGGGCTTGCTTTTCGCCAGGTTTCTTTCTTTTGGATAGAAGATCGTTGGGTAATTGCCCACGAAGTAGTATCTGCTGATACGGGATATGAGATCATATGGGCAGAAGGTCCGAAATTGTTGAGGATAATAGCATGTTCCTTCAAACTTGTCGGTGTTGGTGACATGCATGCAGTCTAGGAGAGTTAGCGTTAGACAAACATCTACTACATGAACCACATACCTGAATCAATCCAGTGAACGAAGCTTCAGGCTCCTCAATTCCTTTACGTTTGAGAAGTATACTTCTTGACATGGCACGAATACCATCACAACCGATAAGAAACGACCCCTCAACTTTCTGACCATCTTCTGAAACAGCTGTAATACCATATTCCGTCTCCTCGATAGAGTCCAACTTCCACCCTTCATGCAATTCAATACCTGCGTCTAAAACGGTTTGTTTAAGATGTAGATTGAATTCCGTCCTCTTCACGCCACAAGCCGGTTGGCCGTATCTTTCCTTTGCTCCACCAAGGAAATCACAGCTTCCTATAACTTCACCCGTATGGGTCATATTCGTAGTTTCTTTGATATGAGGTGCAGAAGTGGTTACTGCATCAGCAAGACCGATGAGCGAAAGTACTTTGAGTCTGATCACGTGGTTAATCGTATGTATCTCTGGGCCTGAGACTAGACATACCCGTTAGGTTGCATCATAAGTGATGCACCGGCATCTCCTAGTTGTCTAACTTTCTCGAGAATAATTGGAGTGTAGCCCTTTTTCTGGAGTAGAAGTGCGATGACCGGGCCTGCGATACCGCAGCCGACGATGATGACCTTGGGAAAGGTTGTTTGAGCCATTATGTTAAATGGAGGTGATTTGATATAAGGGGACTGATTGATCTGAGAATTTGATAGAATTCAGATGTTGTGCCTGTCTTTATACGAAGTGACTGCGAGGACATTCCTCGAACCGGAGTGTCCATGGAAAGAAGAAAAGTAAGCCGAAACGGCGAGCCGAAAGAGTACATACAAGGGGGCAAACATTCTTTCGACGGGGGCGTGATGGGGTAAATCGAGGAATATAATTATAGGAGTCTTGTCATCTTTCTTCGAAAGATGGACTAGGATTTTGTGTGAGCTGTCCTCTCCTGGTGGTTTGAAGTATTGCACCTCCGATCGTAGCGCGTATGATTGGTCGATTTAAGTTTTATGCAAAGGGGGTTGGTAAGCCCGAATTCCAGTACTTGAAAACTCGAATATTCATAATGAAATCAGCCTTCAATTAAATCTGATTCATTTCCATATGATGGACGACGCCTGAAGTGTTTTGATCATTTGCTTCTGCTGCGTACACAGTATCGAAGCATAACTAGTATATGCGAAGTGACTGGTATAGGTATATATTTTTATATAAACAAAATCTTTCAACAACAACTCAACAGGCGTGATGGCTGAGTGGTCTAAAGCGATTGACTAGAAATCAATTCTCTTCGGAGGGTAAGCTAGCAATTCCCACATATCCAATTAAAACACGTACTAACAACATCTTCAGCGTAGGTTCAAATCCTGCTCACGTCGAGTGAATACATTTTTTTGTCTTTTTTTTTTTCAAGGTGCCCACCTTTTGTAGGTGGTGTTACCGAATTTTGCAGTTTTCCGGCTTTGAGCGTATGATCTATTTTTTCTTTCGACTATGCAAATGGAGCCGCTTTTCGCGTGTATATGGCCACTTTCGCCGCCTAGTTGCATATCGTAAAACTTTTCGACCTAATAGCTCTAGCATCTATGCGAATGCTCTTAATACAGCGCTCTTGATACAACTATCGAGTTCCAGCCCCTCAGCCCTTTGCTCGTGCATATGCACCAAAATCACAGGCCGAGCTAATTGCGAACATTCTACGAAATACAGTAAAGTAGCATCACCATCGGTAGTGAACTTTAGACTTGGATCTGAAGGGCCTTGCTCGCACCAATCTTCAACCACTTGTACTCCAGGTTTACGAGACGCAACTCTTTTGCATAGTGGATATGGAACGTAGGGATTTGGAACAACAATGCTTTCCAAACGAAATTTGACATTGAATTTAATATTCCCTTTTCAGTTTTGGTCCCCCACAGACTGCCAAACATCGTACACAGCACTTTACCTCTTCCCCTTTCTTCTCCAGAACTGAAGGCATCAATCACCACTACAG
This sequence comes from Clarireedia sp. CPB17, assembly GCA_002242865.1. Lineage (NCBI taxonomy): Eukaryota > Fungi > Ascomycota > Leotiomycetes > Helotiales > Rutstroemiaceae > Clarireedia > Clarireedia sp. CPB17. Next base: position 1,698 of record LLKJ01000804.1, on the reverse strand, counting down.
GCCGTATGGTCATTGAAGAGGGATGAAAAAACACTTCAATTATAAACCACCCTTTGCGATGACAGAGTTCATGGCAATCTCAGATCTGCTCTACTCATACCTTATACTCAACAGTCGATATTCGTAATACTTGAGAACAGATATCACAGCACAACATATTGGTTAGACTGCAGATGGAATGCATAATCATCTACATTATCTTTTCTCGAGTCGATCTTAGACCCAAAGTTGATGGCTGGTAGCATTTTCCAGACGCCTTCCTCCAACATATCAAACGACGTCGCGCTCCCCGATTTACACAGGAGCTACGCAGAATAGGACAGCAGATTTCCTACCTGTTGGAAGCGATTTGGTAGTAGTTTCGATATTGATTGGTGACTGTAAGAAGCTTACAGTTTATCATGATATAAATACTCCAGCAGTTTCTAGAAGAGTAGATTGCACGCAGAGTTGCGGTAATCGACTGGAGTAGATATTTTCGTTTCGCCTTTCGCTTCACTTCCTTCGATAGGGCAGGAATCGAAACTGCTTTTTCCTTGTCTGTAACGCTGTGTATGTATAGCAGTAATGACTGACCACGCTTTTCAATCCTGAATTTCCTTTCGTTACGACCTCGAAGGGAAGGCTATAAGTACTACGACCGCCTGCGAGGAAGAAAGAAAAGATCTCCTTCCGGAGATGAAAATTCTCTCCCTCTTCCTCTTTTCTTCAACACCACAATATTCGACTTCATCAGCAACATTCTCACTGCTAATGAAGATATATTTTCTCGCTCTCCTCACGAATCCACCTGAGTCATCGCTGTCATTACTAGTGAGCAACAGATTGTAATCCGTTTAATAATGTAAAACTGCAGCTCAGATAGGGGGATCTGCTTGTACTTACCGTTTTAGCTTTAAGATATTCAATTCTTACAAGGAGAATCTCCCCACGATACTCCATGCCAGGTCAAATGTCTCGCCTTCAATATGCTCTCCCACAGTCTAAATGCCATTCATGCCAACCCAACCTCGATCTTAACCTGGTCTTTCATCTCCACCGTCGTAACTGCACCTTGAATCCTCCACCACCGCCAGATTCCACTCTCGTCAACCTCCTATAGGCTCCCCCCTCTCTCGTATACTATCAAACCTCTACAACCACTATCCTCTCCCCTCGCACCCTCAACTCGCACCCTCAACGTCAATCCTTTCATCCTCCTCCCCTCGCATCCTCAAACATCAAATTCCCCTTCTTATTTTCCACTAAATCCCAACACACCATAAACCACCTATATCCCTTTCCATCCCCATTTCCACCCTCAGAAAAACATACCATTGCAAAAACCCGCCAGTCCTACATCATTGAAACTCTAAACCATCTTAGCTAATTTTCGACACCCGGCTCTCACTCAATGCAGTATCACACAATCTTTCATGTTCTCATCCACACAGAAGCTCAAAACAATAAATCCTTCTCGTGTTTCTTCATATCTAAATCTATGAATAAATTACAACATAGGTTCATCACAAATTATCCATCCATCCCTCCACCCCATCTCTCTCTTTCCCTCACTTACCTATCTCATCCAGGCACCCATATCATCCACTCACCCTACCATCCAGTCACCCATACCATCCACCCATCCATCTATCCATCAACCTCCCCTCCACTAAAGTCCACTCTCACGTACATCCTTAAACACCACCCGCCCGCCCC
>LLKJ01000803.1:0-27587 GCA_002242865.1 Clarireedia sp. CPB17 | reverse complement strand
CCTCCCCACTCCCTCCAGCACAACCCACCACCCCCCTAAGTACTAAACTCATCAAAAGCCGGATCGCCCTGTCCCTCCGCCAACGCCGTATAGCACGCGCCCCACGCCTGCACCTGCGCCGGATACACCTTCTTATCGCAGGGGCCCTCGACCCTCGTATACGAGTTATGGTAACCGTTGATGGCGCACACGCCCGAGCCGCTATCGGCTACGATGCGGGTGATGGTGAGTTCGTTTGCTGTGGAGGGGGGTTGCGTTAGTCAAGATTGGAGAGGATAAGAGGGGCAAACTTACTGATTTCATAGATAGCGCCGTCGACGGGGAAGGTTTGTTGGAAACTACTACCGCTTGCGTCGTAGAAGGTGATGGAGACGGAGGGGGTGTCGTCGTAGTGGCGGGGATATGTATATGTTGAGGAGGTGGGTGTAGGGTTTAAAGTGCCGTTGATAGGTGCGGAGTGTGTGAGGCCGAGGAGAAAGGCGAGAAGGGTGGAAAGGATGAGGAATTGCATTGTGGAGATGTGTACGTAGGTGGAATTCTAGGAGTATGATGTGGGATATGTGTGGGAGGGTGGGTGAAGGATAGCTGGTGAGATGCAGATAGAAGTGGAGATGAAGGGAGAAAAGGGAGGTGGATGCGATGGCTCACGAAGGAGATGGAGAAAAACAATTTACATGGCTATAACGATGATATTTATGAGTCAGTAGGACATGTAAGAGTTCTGGCCTCAGTTGAAAGTGGTAGACAAAACTGGAATGAAAAAAAGTTTTTCGCGGCCATGGACCTCTCAGTAGGTCTAGAGAGCTTTTTGGAAAAATCAATATTTGCCTCCAAAAGCAGACATAAGCTAACAGAAACCTTATACCACACCTACATGGCCGCCGAAGACATCGTCTAGAAGTGACTTGAGCGTAGAATATATTGCGCGATGAGATGTAGACATTACTGCATGGATTGAGGACTTTGGGAAACTATCCCGAGATGTTACTCTCCAGTCCTCACATCTAAGAGCTTCAGGCCAGAGAAAAATGAAACCAACAATGAGAATAGTGGAAACAATATGCTTTTCCCGAAGAGCTTTCTTCAAGAAAGAATTCATATACACATTTTTTCTATCTCAGCATTTGCCATGTCTTGTTGTTGCATCAAAAAAGTGACTCGATCGTTCGTTCATCTTCAACCTCGTCGGTGGCGTGCAAATGACCACTTCCGGAAGAAGGAAACCAACCAATACATAAGCGATATTGTATATGACGCGTGCTTGCGGCTATGTTGGTATCATTCGAGGTGTTAATGATGCAAAGAGACCGACTGGGCGACCTATTGAACGGCCTGCCAAGTCGCATGTAGCCGGGTCATACCGGCACAAGAAGGGATCTTCTGAGGCAATGTTAAATTGTTGGAGCACTGTAAGATTTTGCAAACTCCCGAGGAAATAGATTTGAGTTTAACGAGCCGCCCAAGAATTTCCCAAAATATTCGTGGTTATGGTTGATGACACCGATTTATAGCTTGTATCTATGACCCTACATCGCTATGAGCAAACCTGAACCCCGGATGGTATCGTATCAACTGAGCCACCAATGCCATGTAAACTTTTAGAAGCCATACCACCTTTCGTAAGACATAAATCTGTTGATTCATAACGTCGAAACTATTCATTCTCTTTCAGTCACCCATACCCTGGCCTGCAGTCTCTGCACAACCTCTTTCCTGATCCATCGCATTTCTTTCCCTTCACTCATTGCTTTATCAGCCCACTCAAACATTAATCTTAATCCCAGCAGCCTATCTTTGCTGCCACTATCAAGTGTAGCATGTTCCAGTACTAATCTTGAGTCAACTGAAGTCTGTGCTGTTCCAGCATGCATATCTCGTGCGCCACCGCAATCTGGACCAAGAACTAGGGCCCTTTCGGCCTTTGTCAGTGTTGCAAAAGCGGGCAGTTCAAAGAGCCACTGTAGGGGTTGAGTTGCCGCATTGTCAACCTCATCCAAAGTCTGGAGTGTAGTTTTGAAGGCATTCGTGCTTGCATCGTGGGCCGGCCTTTTGCGTATATGCATTGTTTGTGATGCTGTGAATGCTGCCATATGTGATGAATTGTTTTCAAAATCGAGGACAAAATTCCAATATTCGGGGCTGCAAGTTCTTACAGTGCTAATTTGTTCCAACTCTGGTATGAGACAAGGTGAATGCCGCTGTATTTCCTCTCCACTTCGCAGAGTAATTGAGAGAGGGATTGTAACTGGCTGATCAGTGTCCATATCGCGCGTAACGAGACATCGCGGCTCTGCTGCCAAAACCCAAAAGTGACGAAACGCTTGCAAGTGAGACTTATTGTCTTGGACGGAAGATGGAAAGATAGGGTAGAACGCCACGAGTAACGCCGCAATTGCTTTGTCTGATGTGCTGAACGTAAATGTCCCACCACCTAAGAATAATGCTCCAATTGCTAGATGTGCCGCAAGGTGACTCCCATATGGAGTATCGCTGTCATCCCGACCATGCATCGATCGAAGTCGGCGAAGGACGGCAATATCTCCAGTGCCCGCCATGACTGTTGCTGCCGCGAGTGCCAATAAATCTTGACAATTTCGCACAGTATTTCTAGCTAATTTCTTGTCGAAAGTATCGGCTTCAATACGACAAATTCTCATGAACTGATCTAGGTAGTGAAGCAATATATCTCTCGCTACAGTGGATGCTGATCCAGCGAACCTCAAAGCGATGCTGAAACAGAGACCAGTTACGATATCATAGAACGGAAGATCTGCAGAAGTCAGGCTTTTTATACTGTGCATACGGCCGCGTTTCTTGTAAGCTGCAGGCAGGCTCTTTCTAATCCATCTAAAGGATGGCTCTATATCACTCCACATTATCAAGTGCCGCGCCAAAGTTCTCAGGAGAAAAATATCTGGCCGAACATAATCGAATTGTAGAATGGAGTCTGGTACATCCACTTTTCGAGCTAGCACTTGATTCCCGGATTTCATATAAATGAGAGCAATGGCAACGACGGCAGCAGCTGTGGCCTTGTCTAATATGTGGACAAGGTCAACCTTTTTGCTCCCAGCTGCCAAAGAAACAAGGCGCTCAGTAAGTCGCATGTCGTGAAGACCTTTGAGATCAGATCCTTTGCCAAGATTGATATAACCAAGAGCGAAACCAGCTGCAAGGCGGTAACCCTCATTACGCAGAGGCTCTTCGTCGATTTCTTGGTCGATGTGCTCAATCTCCGAGAGCATGATCTCACTCATCCGGCGATGTTGGGTATTGCAATACAACAGCCCAATCCCCATGATACCAGTGGTCTGAGTCAGTGGCGAAAGGTTCAACTCCGCTGCACCTGGAGGGAGCATCCGCGTTACATGAACAGACAAAAGCCGTGTAATCAGAGAGTCCATTGTGCCCATGTAAGATGCTGCTAAACCTAAGAGTAATCCGATGGAAGTCATAGTATGTTTTGGTGTTAGATATCGGAAGGCCACCCATTTGGCGACAGATTTGAGATGGCCATTGAGGCCAAGGGCAAGTAAGAACCCAGCATGTCGGTTGCTCAAGTCTTGTACAGGTTTGTTGTAAAGAATCCAGGAGGTATCAATTCCTTTGGCGTCCCGAGAGATACTAAGCCCAGCAGATACACCAGCATGAAAGAAAGCCCAACAGACCTTCTCCTCGGTAAAAGCATTCTTGTCCACGCCGATAGTATTATTATTCGGCTTCATGACACAGCTAAGATTGAAACCGCCAATTGCAAATCTCTGAGTCAAGAGCGGAATTCGAGCACTATAGTATAGTAAACCTCTACCAGAAGGAATGGCAAGAGTGCGATAAGCCAGCATCTGAGCGTGCTCTTTTTGTGCTTCTAGTAACTCTGACTCCGACCAGTCAGGCTCTGATTTGACACGAGCAACAGTTGGCCTGAAAGTATTTAATATGTTCATTGCTTCATTCATTCGTCGGTCATCCTTGAATATTGCGCGGGTTATAGCTTGTCGGTCAACTTCAGCAGACCCATCGAACGCTCCAGTAGTCTCGACATCTGCTGTAGATGCACAAATAGTATGGACATCCAAGTTTGATTCGTGCGATGGTGCCTATACAAGTCAGATATGCGATTTACGCTTGGGGGTTTACATACTAATATAGAAGGCTGGGATGTCCGCGTTAGCTGGCCTGGAGATAGGAGCACACTGACGTCCTCTCGGCCTACTAGAGCAAGCAGATTTTGGTCCCATGAAGTTGGCGGCTCTCGCTGACATTCAATTATTGCTTCTTGGAGTGGTGCGAGAATAGTCTCTGGGAGAGTTTCCAGGAAAAGGTTATCCACCCCGGCAGTCGCTAATGCTTCTACTAGCTGCGCCGAGGACCAATTATCTTGCATAAGAGCAAAGAACTTCGCGAATTGAAGTGTCCGAGGTGTTAAACTGCGCCATCGTTCGAGATCTCTAGCATTTTTACTTGATACAATGGATCTGTTGGCGACCACTTCTTGCAAAGTCATGAACGGCATCAGGCTTCGCATGAGAAAACAATTCTGTATCCAGCAGTACACAGATGGACACACAAATGGTTCTCCCATGTGCGAGTTGAGTACAAAACCTATGGTCTCTGTTAGCTTAATTTGGCTTGGTGAATATGACAACTCACCATTGTCGTATTGCGCATCCACAAGTGCAGCCTCCTCGGTTTCATAATATTCGATCCAGCTTTCCCAGCCCAGCCACCGAACGATTTGAGCTAGAACCGGTGTTAAACTTGGTGCACCAGTATTAAAGGAATCAGATGCCATTGTGTCAAGCTTTTCTTCCTCATGTAGCAAATGCAACGCTGCAAGAGTATCAATTAGTGCGGCTTGCCTCAGGTCAATCGACTTATTCGACGACGACGGTAGAAAGCCGCTTGCAACATCCTGGCCTAATTTACAGTTAAGGAAGTCTCGCGCGAATCCCACATGTCTTTTCACAAACGACTTTTTATCGCCATCGGTCAATGAGAGCATATCCGATTCTGATGGCGAAAAGATATCGGCCTCGTCTTGCTCCATCAGCCATTTCCAGCCACCATTGTTGGCCCATGGGGGTATTGGATTTCCGTTCGATGCAATGTGGCTGACCATGGAATCCCAGCTTTCAAGATCGACTTGAGCGCCGCTACTGGATCGTAACAATGCAGTCCTAGACTTCTTCTTGCCATGAGATCTTTTCTGGGTCTGCCTCCCTGACGAACCGAATCCGAGTACCATGCAAAATAAGACAATGACAAATGATGTCCATTCTGCATCCACAGTGTCAATGGCTTCAAGGCGTACCCATCGCATGGCCATCCACCAAGAGACAAGAATACCTTCAGGCTCGCTGGAACCTGGAATAACCTTACTACATACCTGGATGATCTTGCGTACGTAGGGATTGCGAGGTTGCATGAGGACTTGAAGCTGATGCATTTTGCCCTCGTCATCTACCAAATCGACAAGACCTCGAGGTTGCGGATTACGTAGACCTTTTAAAGCACGCGGACCTTGGCTTAAAACTCTTTTGAAGCCACCATCTCGTCTTTCCCGTGGCTTTGGATCGTGACTAAGATTTCTCACATTATGTACAGCAAAACTAGATGGCAACGGGACCTTGATTAGAACACTCCAAGGAGCCTGCAAGCTCAGTTCTCCAAAGCCATCATCTGTCTCAGTTAGGACGAGTATCCGAGAGATATCTCCATCATCAAACTTGCAAGCATCGATAACGCCTTCTGCTCTCATTACACCTTTAAGACTGACCGTGATGAACTCCTTTTCCGATCTAGGGGTCTCGTGATTGCTACCGAAGTGAGCTTTTCTGTGCGCTTTTGTATTGAGTGTCATCACCAGGAGCTTTCTTTCGTCAGAATCTAGGATGCAGATGACTATGGAATTACTCTGCTGGTCATCTGCGACTGATGCTGGCGCGGGCAAAATGAAGATCCGGCATTGATTTTTCGCTGGGGTATTTTGAGTTGAATAACGAACATTACTGTGCTCCGCTGGCACACTGCAGACCTTGGTCAGAACAACCTCCTGTTTCAGAGCATCGAACTCATCATCGTCGAGGCCCATGTTGTGAAAACCTTCAAAATCGCCGCCAGCACGAAGCTCATCTAAAAGCTCCTCAACAGGAGCATCAAGATAGCTATTCAAGCTCTGGTTCAGTTGCGAAGCTTGAGAAAATGTGTGTCCATTAAGTGGCCCAATACTCGCTCTAGTATGCTGGCTACCCAGTGATTCTCGCACTCGATTCGCAGCATGTTGATGGCCAGTTGCCAAGTCGGTAAAAGCATTCCTTTCATGGGATGCGGAAAGATCTGCTCTGGCCAACATAGAACTGACGCGGCGAGATTTTCTTCTTGGAATTGTGCTACCTTCGAAATCTGGATCCAGAGTAGAAGCAAAGTCAACCGACTTTTCCTTGGCTATATCATCTGGTCGAGCCGGCTTTTTGAAAGTAGGGGGGGCTCCACTAAAGCTTTCTCGAAACGTCTGTTGGCTGTTTCCTACAGGGGTTATAGCTCCTGTCGCACTGCCTGGCATGAATGAGCTTCTCCGGCGTGATGTAGCTCCACTTGTAGTCCGAGTTTTCGCACTCGATGCTGTTTCTTGACCAATGTATGTTAACCTCCAAACCGTGTACATGCTCGTTTCCCGGTTTAAAGTTATGGCTAATACCAAAGGTTGTTCCGCATCCTTCGTTGGGAATTCGCTGGGCCTAGAAACATGCAGCATCTCCTCTGCCGTATCTAATGAGGTGATTTTTCCTGAACTTCTCCTTCCTCGACCCTCGGTAATTGTAGGTTGAGCAACAACTAAACCCATCTCTGAGAGCGGGTCGGACAATGAGAATAAACGGGGCCAATTCGCATCGTTTTTCAATGACGGGGGCTCCCACATATCTTTCATGGTAGGTATATGAGGTAAAGGCATCTGCTTAGGAGCTCCAAGCTCCGCAATCGAAAATGACGACTGTATTGAACTCGCGGCAGACCATGGCTGAGGCTGTGAGGAAACGAAAGAGTTTGGAGGGACTCGCGGAAATTTCAGAGAAGTTGCAACAAAATTTTCGACCCTTAACTTCCTTTGTATGATGAGACCTACTGGTGCTGCCGTGGCAGACTCCACTTCAAAAGGCAAATGTATGACATGGCTGGTTCCCGACAGAAAGTAAACATGGGCTTGCGTTTTCAAGAACACTACTATCGCTTTAGATTTTGAGGTTGAGGCTGAGGGAGCTTTCGACTGTCCCATCATTTGGCCTTTCGCCGGCAGCGCTCCAACACTAGGAAATGAGGTGAGAAGTGCTTGTGTTATCGGTTCCTTCTCGAGGTCGAAATTGTAGCTTTTTCGGAAGATTCCTCCCCTCGACCAGATGACACATCTTGGAGTAACAAGCAGCTCGTCGTCGACTTCGGAACCGGCATCATTCTCATCACACACATTATACCAGTCGTAGGCATCAGTCGCGGGTTCCTTGACCAGGAAGCCTTCTTGTATAGCGTACTGGATCCCGGTGGGCTGGTGAAGGCCTATGGAAGTGACCGCGGCCATGTTCTAAGCGTCATGAAGAGGTTCAAGAACAGATTCAACCGGCCATATTTCCTCCTAATGTCGGTTTCTCAACTCCAGCTAACGAAACCACGAAACTCGTTGTGTATGACAGGCAGATTTAATTTTTGGAGGACGCGACGAGCGCGAATGGAGAAGGAACTATCTAGCGCGAGGCCAACCGTCAGCCTTCCAAGTTCCAAGGGAGCAAGAACATGCCATGCACGGACCACCAAGGCTGCATCAATTTATCAAACACAGGTTCTCTTCGGTCTCTTCCAAAGTCCTCTCCAGTTTCTTAAATTGATGGGGTCATCTTATCAACTTAGGATGATTGCCCCTTTGACCAAGCGGTTCTGCGAGTGTTGATCACAGAGCTGGTTAGAATCACAGTTTTACCGCCCGATCCTCCATGCAGCGTCTGGACGGCTTTTGTTAAGATTTGACACCTTCACAAAGCTGCTGCATCTAGTCCCTCCATTTTCATTGCAATGATGCGGAAGCTTTCTACGAATGCTGGTGGAAGTCCAGCCTGTAGAATAGGCCCTATTTGCTTGTGTGCATCACGCTATTTCACTGTTATTTCACTGAACACGCATAGCTGATTACTGATATCGATCCCTCGGTTTCAACACACCCATGCCACTTACACCTATCTCAGTATATCGCAGATATATACTAATCAAATTCGTGCGTGGATTTTCTGACAGTCTTATGGTATTCTGTAGTTAGAATGTTTGCAAAGTCCGAATTTAGTAAGTATTCCTCAATGGGGTTTGTGCCATCTTGGACTTTTGGTATGCCCGCTGAGCAACGACAATGGTCAACGTACGCAGACCGCGAATAACCACGACTTAATGCCTTGGAATCACAGTATGGTACAGAAGTTCTGTCAACCTGTCTCAATCGTGTATAAATGAAGTGTTTCCCGTTCTTCGCATGTCTACTCAACACACTTCGTCTTTTTACCGCAGTCTAGCGCAACACAAAGCATTCCCATCACCATTATCGTTTCCCTAACAATCGCAATATTTTGAAGATGCCTACATCATCATGTCTCTGTGGTGCAAACCGTATCTCATACGGCGAGGTTCCATTGCTCAAGTTCCGGTGCCACTGCACAGACGAGTGGAGGTTAGTTCGACACCCTCATCTCTTGGTCGCCACATCCCCACAGCGGTTAATGATAATTTTTTCAGATTGACAGGTACAGCTTTCTGTCTCAATGGCATCTATCCTTCCGACAAGCTTGAAACACTTTCTGGGTCTCTAGTTGAGTACTCCAGAACGGCAGACTCTGGAGAATCCATCACTAGTCATTTTTGTGGGACTTGTGGCTCATTGCTCTACAGAGACAGTACTAGGTATGTGCAAATTCTGATTCTGAATTCTACCAAGTCTCGGTCAGCTCCGCAGAAAGGTGGTATTCATTACCATACATTTTCTAATGTGTTTGGTCAGATTCCCTGGAATAATTGTGATCAAAGCAGGCTGCATGGATTCGAAGACAGCAGTAGAAGACTTCAAGCCCGATATTGAGATTTTCACTAGAAGTAGGGCTAGTTGGGTACCGGCAATCGAGGGCGCAAAGCAAGAACTCGGGGACTTTTCTGACTTGGGCGAACTATAGCAGGCGGAGAAAGATCTACTCATGTCAACTCGATTTGATGAGAAAATTTTCATATGCGGAATGGCATATTTGAGGAGACTTCGTCGTCGTAGCATAATCATGATGACGAGTGGAGTAACTATCTGATGAGCTGTAATATGTTAGAGAGAAAACGAGCTATTTTTAGATTGGTCCTGTGTCAGAGTTTGTGTGATACTAGCACTGCAAACCCAACCGCTAGATTATTATCAAGCGCGAGAAAAGTCATCGCATAGGAGCACAACCATTATTCTCCCGCAGGTCGCGCCGCTCTGGTCATCTCAACATGTGCCAATGTAGTCCGTTTCAGAGGTAGTAGTAACCACCTGTCTACATGATAAATGGATGACTCCCATTTGGATTTTTGGTGAGAGTTGAGTATGTAGCTGCGGAGATCAGAAAGGAAAGGCTCAATGAGACAAGATAAGTAGAAAGTGTTTTATTTTAAACGGCCTGATTGCAACTATGTCATCGGAATGGATGAACTTAGTTCTACTATACTGACATTATAGTTGTTCAGGAGAAATTGCAGATCCGGTATCCTCGCCAGGCACGCTCAAGTGAGAACTTACTCCTATTTGTGCGCTTCGAATAAGCCTTCTGTACACCTGATCGAGGAGCGGGCCGTCCACTATTTTCTACCGATTTTTGGTCACTTTCCAGAGCCAAGCAAGCATCAACTCTCCGTCGGAGACTTTTCTTCGCGCCAATTAGTCCATCTTTTGCAAGATTTTCCGGGTGCTTCATTGTTTCTTCCGAAAATATGGAATTAGCCCACCACACGGCATTGGGAAGAGACAAGAATACAGGGGAATTCAAGCCCAAAACGCCTAGGTCACTGCACCGTAACCTTAATTCCCCACAAACCTCGGCGCATATACCCACAATCCAGTTTCTGTCGGTACACCAGATCCATATGCGACCAATCCGACACCCTGCCTTGGGCGCAAGAGCTAGTGATGAAGAACTGCATAAAGTATTTGTCTGTGCCTCCACCAATGATCTTCAGTATTTCTGTTGATTGCCGCATTTTCCGGAGAATGGTCTAGCCACAAATATATAATGGCGATCTCACGTTGACCCCAGACCCCGCGTTTTAGACATGTAGTGTTCGGATAGAAGATGGGTTTGTATATCTCCCGAGTGGGCTGTACCATGAGATAGTTGTTTATAGAACACAGCGCTAGGGACTACATCGATGATATAATTGGTGCGCTTCTGAGAATACCTCAGGGACAAACGCAGGGGACGGGAACAGAAAGGCTATCTCATTACACCTCATTCTACTTTGTTTGTTTCTTTATATTTGCACTGAGGTCAACAACGATTGTCGGCGATGATGGACCGTGTCTCCACCAGTAATATTCTCCGTGCGAATTCGAGATGTGTAAGTGTCCGCGTGTTTTCTCTGATCGATATGTCTTCAGGACACTTACGGTGGGTTGGGTGTGAGAACTTCGCGGGGCTCCTTCTGCCGAAGATAAACGTGTGATTGTTTTGTATGTGATGAGGATTTAAGTGTGGTCTATATATCGCTCGATAATGCCCAGTGTTTCAAATCTGATCGTGCTGCAAGCCACTTCTCCACATCGCAGCCAACCTGTTGCTTCATCATGTTTTCTCGACTTCTCTTCATTCTTCCGTTATTTTTCAGCATCATCAACGCTTATTCCAACCCGGGCTCTTGCTCTGGTAACTGTTATGCACATGATCCTTCCCTGATCCAACGCTCGAGTGATGGGACTTGGTTCCGCTTCAACACCGGTAATGGAATTGGAATTTGGAAAGCCACCTCACTTGCTGGTTCATGGACCTACGTCGGCGATGCTTTGCCCGGCGGTTCATCCATTGCCTTAACTGGTCATACCGATTTATGGGTATGTACATCTTTTACCCAAGCTGCAAAGATATTCTGCTAAACCATGTCGACGATGTGACAGGCGCCCGATGTTCAGCTTGTCGGTTCCACTTACTACATGTACTATGCAGTCTCCACATTTGGTAGCCAAAGCTCCGCTATTGGTGTCGCGACATCAGCTACAATGGAAGTTGGCTCTTGGACCGATCATGGTGCAACAGGTGTAGCCTCTTCGTCAAGCAAGTTGTACAACGCTATCGATCCGAATCTCATCAAAGTCGGCAGCTCCTACTAGTTAGTTCCCTTCTTTCCTGTCCTCCATTCGCATTCTATACCTCTTTCGAATGTCTTGTGAAGCAACAGACCTGACTGATCCCACTTTAGCCTTAACTTTGGTTCCTTCTGGGATGATATTTACCAAGTAGGCATGGCCTCGACGCCTCTCAAAGCCGGTGGCAGTGCTTCATACAACATCGCATACAACTCCAGTGGGACACATGCCCTCGAAGGATCCTACATGTTCTATTACTCCGGATACTACTATCTGCTCTTCTCATCCGGCATTTGCTGCGGATACGAAACCTCGAAGCCTGCTGCTGGTGCAGAATATAAAATCGTTATGTGCCGTAGTGCTTCTGCTACTGGGGGCTTTGTCGATAAGAATGGTGTTGCATGTACGGCGAGTGGTGGATCGACTTTGTTGGCAAGTCATGGCAATGTTTATGGACCAGGTGGACAGTAAGTAGTTCTTCTAATTGAGCACCGAGAGAGAAGAAGAGAAGACGTCAAGTAGGTAAATGGTTGCTAATATGTCGATAGGGGCGTCTATCTTTCGTCATCTGGACCATTGCTCTACTACCATTATGCGAATCCAACGATAGGTATTGCTGACGCGAACTACTTGTTCGGGTACAACTACCTCACCTGGAGTAACGGTTGGCCAGTAGTCTAACCTCTTTACAAATTTTCCCACTGGTAATTATCTTCGGAATCGGTGTCATGCCGTTGCCAGCAGAATTATCATTTGATTATCAACACCTTGTAAGATTACATATCTTGTCCTTCTTTGGGTCTTTCTTGAAAACACATTTCAAACCATCGGGGAAAATTGTACATAGCAAAACCCACAAATTCGAACAACAAATCTTGCTTCAAAATAAACCAACTTCCAAGTTTCGAAGCGATTTATAATCTCGTCTTGTATTTGTAAAATGAATTCGTTCGAACGCCGAAGCGCGTCATCGGCGACAGCTTCGACTGTGGAAACGTCATGTACATTAAAGCACCGATATCCCCATACATAAAAGCCTGTGGCAGTTGTGAAAAGAAACAACTCTAACACGACTGGAACTGGTGAGACATTGTAATGATTGACCTCGATTTGTCTAGCGAAAAAACTCCGGACTCCGACACTCCGGATTTCCAAATGCGGAAAACTACGAAGCGAACAGAAAAAGGAGATGTGCAACAGACCATCTCGCCTCCCAAACACCATGAAAACTCCGGATGAACAAGATACCCAAAGAGGGATATTTGCGCCACTTTCGGAATAATGATTGTACGAGTATCAATATGGAACGCCAAAATTGGTAAGTTGCATTCCAGAATGTGAGGCTCTTCTCAACTCCGGATGACTGATTAGGAACAACTTTTACTACATTCATGTTTATATGATATGCTTTGGAGATATATAGCTATCGAATGGCAAACAGAAAGGTCTGGCCATATATCCCAGTCATTTAACACCCCAGGACTGCAGATCTCTCCAGGCCCGTGAACAGGAACCAAATCTAGATGGGGTCGAGATACTCCAAACAGCCTATCCATCTGTCTATCTAACACCCAAAGCATACTCTCCGGACCATCAGACATGCAACAAACTGATCTATCTCAGAAGATCAGTGCAGTTTTCATACTCTCCGGATGCTCAGATGTGCAACAAACTACTTCGAAGTAGCAATCTGCTCTGAATAGGAAAATGGATGTTTCTGGCCGGAACCTGAGACCTGCAACATACTGCTCTATCTGTTGTCTCCGGATGCTCAGATATGCAACAAAGTACTTTGAAGTAACAATTATACTCAGAATAGGAAATTGTGTCTTTCCGGCTGGAATCTGAGACTTGCAACAGAAGGCCCAAAGTTGTTGTATCTTCACAACTCCTGTGATATGGATGGGTGAATGCTCATGAAATGTAACCATGCGGTTACATTCACTGCGAGTTAGAGGTTCAACTCGCACTCATCCTCCCCTATTCTGGATACTTGGAATGAGCAACCACTCATCTCCATCAACACAAGTTTGTTGCACGTCTTCACATCCGGAGTATCTCAAATCATCTCTGCAGTTCCCTATCTGGATGCTTGAGTGAGCTCCGGGTTGAAATTCAGATATGCAACAATATGTCTACAGAAGCCAAAGGTTAGATAACTAGATGGGCGAGAACCATCTAGAGATGACCACGTAAGAGGCACAGTCTCTTGATTGATGTCAAGCACACCTATAACGAGATAGCTTCAAGAGGATTGTTACTCTCAATGTGTGGGTGCGGGCGTCTGCATTGGGATGGTCTCAGGGGGTGGCGTGGATGGATGTGTGCTTAGAAGAGCATACGCTGCATATGACTATCAACATTTGAGCGACTCCGAAATGCGCCCAAAATCAGATGTGCAACAAATACCTGATGGATGTTCTGAATGTAGAATGTAGGAAGGAAACGTAAGTGTCGAAAGGAATCTCGGAGCTCAGATACTGAGAAAGCCTTTACAGTCGAAAAAATATGATCACATTGATAGATACTCAGCCAACCGACGACAGAATCTGGAAAGCTGTCTCTACATGGTTGACTGACAAAGAAATGGACTACAGTGAGAGGTACTGGGCTATAATGATGATTCTATTTTCACAGCAGGTCTATGCCCGTAGAGCTAGTTGATGAAAAGTGGCCATTCTGCATTTCTAAAATATCAACCATCTTTTCGAAGGGAATACCTATCCCTTCTCATTACCCAGAGTATGACAGTGCCCATAGATGTAAAAAGGCAATCCCAAATTGTTTAGATAATTGTATACCAAAAACACCACCATAGCGGACGTCGTCAGATACCAAGGCATCAACCCGGAACGATAAGGCACCCAACCCCGATTGAGTTCCGGAACCGAACTCCGGACAGACCAAAAAGGTACAGACGGACGAGCAACTCCTTTTATTTCTTCAGACCTGCGGAGACGATCTCCTGACTCAATAGAAGAATCGCACGTGCCTCGCCCTTGCCGTCTCACCTCACCCCCCCTCTCTCACACACCACCTTCTCCACCTATCCATTAAATGAAAATGTACAAGCACACTTATGAACCCACTCATCATCAGCGCATATCCCACCGAAGCAGTGCATGTACGACGAGCGGGCAGTAGAAAGTCTTGCCATCAGCAAGCTCACCTCCACACTCTCGATGGAGTAGGTACCAGTGAGATGCCGCTTACCCACAGAGTGGGAGTTTTGTTGGGTTCAATATACCGCAGAGAATACAGAGTTTCAAGGAATAGTCTCGCCTTGTACTCCACCTTGTCCTGCGGAGGTGTGATGGTTTTTGCTGATTTGAAGTCACCTTGTATCAAAAGAAAGAAAAGAAAATCGAAAATGAACATTGGGGAAAACCTTTGCTCCAGTCACTCGGTTGAGATAGAAGGAAAATCGGTATGGGTATGGGTATCTATCTTTATCTGTCTGTACTCGCGTCTGTATTATCTCGTCACCATCTCGCTTTTGATCCGAAGGATAGGGCGCTTGATCTTATTCCTGATCCATTCTCCATCATTGCCAACGCCCTATCGATATCCACAACATCTAAATCACCATTTCCGGCAACCACAAGATCAGTGTTCTCATTTCTTGGCACCAAAGCCAATCTGTTGGCTGGTTGCGTATCCTTGGTTTGTGATGTATATTTACCACCAGAAAGAATGGTCAATCGATGTTCACCGAGGATAATCATTTCCGTTTGGAATTCCGTTCTGCCGTTAGGCACGACGGAAGGTTTAGGATATTGCTCGATGCCGGAACAACGCTCCCCTAGAAGGTCAACAGACTCGAGCTTGATAGGACGAGAACCGGGTACTGAGTTGAATATATTGGTAGTTGTTTGGCCTTTTCGCGGGTTGCTGGACCAATATTTGGAGAGGGATGGAATGAGTGTGAATGATTCGCCGAGCCAGAAAAGAACCGATTCCTCGCTGGGAATATTCGGCGATTGACTCGTTACTTCGACAGCGGAGATAGAACCACGTATTGGTCCAGTAGGTTGGGCTTTGTTGCTGAAGAGGTCAGTGGTTTTACGGGTTCCTGGTGTCATAGGCACGAATTTGGAAAGTGACGCTGCTGGTGGACCAGAGCTTTTGGATGACGATTTCATGGCGCCCTCAATCCAGCCGGTAAGATTGAATTCTGATATTGAACCCCCTTTTATGGACTGCATCCCCAGGAAGCCTTTCTTTGCACCGGGTCCAACACCATCCATATCCCAAACTCCCCATTCGCCATCATTTAGAAGAGCAATAATTGCACCACCACCATATACCCAATCCGCATCAACGATCGTTTTCCGTTCGAAACCAACATGCGGTCCTCTTTGTGAAGACTGTGACTCAGATCTGGTATTTTTGAATCCGGAGTACAAGGAGAGTAACCAAGTTCCTTGCTCAGCAACCAGACTATCGGGATCTTCTGACTGATTCACTACAAGCTTATAGTTGTAAACGCGGCATGTGCCAGCAGTGTCTGCGACAAGGAGGTGGCTAGAGTGTTGTTCTGAAAGTGACGGGTTAAATGATATGCGTACAGCTGGAGAGGGCATGTAGATTGATTGAAATGGCTGTTCTATAGAAGACGAAGGCGAGAGCGGTATGCGCCATAGAAGTAATAGCCCGGTCATTTCTTTTGAATGTGAGGCTATGATGATCTGTGTCTCTGCCGTTGATTTTTGGTTGGCCTTTGTCAAAGCAAACTGTCCCTCCATGTTAACCGTCATGGAGACTCCGTCAGAGATCTTTTGATGGCCGCTCAAGGTGACCACTGTCTCCCCCCACTTGCCGTTACCAGCATTGGCCATCGTGAAATTCGATCGAAACTCATCGCGGCTTTTGCTTGCGGGTGAAGGTGGTGTAAGTGGTAATGTAACGAATCGAACAAGATTGTCAGCACAGGCGGCCGTAAATACAATTTTTTGCTTCAGAGCATCTATCCCACGCCACGATGTACTATCCGCTTTGAGAATCGATCCGGGAAGTAGGCCGATATGCAGAACATCAGTGCCGAAGTGTAAGTCGAGTGTTTGAAGGATACCCGGGTACGGCTTTGACGGATCAATTTCTTCTTCGTCGTCCTCGAATTCGGGTTTGTCCTCGAAAGGTGGAGGAGCTGCTTCATCTTCGTCTGAATCGAGGGAAATGATAGCATCTTTCGAGCCGTTAACTTTTGCCGATGCTGTAGCTGTGTCCTGCGATGCCTTGAAAGGCCTTCCACCCCTCCAGATAATCTTCACTCCATTTTCGTTTCCGTACAGGATCACTGTTGAACCATTCGGAGCGGGCAACGGATACACTTTTGCGGTATGGACTCGATGCGGTAACTCGTAACTACAAGAATCGTCAGATGCTTGAACGTGTCGGCTGCAATAAAGGGCCTGCCTACCTTAACTGTGTATTTTGCTGATTTCGGAATACTCTTGGCTGAGCAAAATTTACTGCCATTGCTGCTTTTGCTTTTGAGGTGAATGCGATTCGGTCTGCCCTTTCACTGGAGATAGTCACTGGCCACTATTTCGGACATATCTTCAGGCTGCGGTACGGTGTAGATCCAATGGTAGTACTCTCAAGCTAAAGCTAAGGCCAATGTTTGCAATTTCGTGTCGCGACCAAAGCTTCTCGTTTTCGCGTCAAGCTTCGCACGTGACTCGGTAGCACCAGGAATAGTCCGGGGCCAGAGTCGGTCCGGTCAAGCGTGAAGCTCTTGTCAGGTCATCGAGGAAGTTCTAGAATGCCAAATTCTTAACAAAAATTTCAGGAAAACTCCATCATGTTATTAGGCTGCGTATATAAACCGTATCCGCTCCGCTCCGCGGGTCCTATCCCCTATGTCAGGGCAATCCGCGGGTCCTGTTTCAAGATCATAAACCGCTCCGTACTTTTACGTCAATCCACGGACTCTTATAATCCGTAGAATCCGTAGAATCCGTATATAAGTCTGGATAACTACTGTATAAATATATAAAGGTAGTATAAGGATTAATTTAAAAAAGTATATCCTCAAAAGGTTAAGATTTGAAGCCTTAAATCTCAGGCCTCAAGGCTCAACCCCCTGTTTGAGTACCCACTTATTTTGGGAATACCCTCAAAAACCTACAAATCGACAGATTATCCACCTATTTACAGATTACCTACAGTTTAACAGATGTCCGCCGGATACCCGCGAATTATCTACGGATTAACTATCCAGGATTCTTATTATCCGCTCCACGGCGGTTTTCCGCGGATTATCTTGGCAATACCATAGGACTCCCACGGTTAACCGTTTACGCAGCCTACATATTATGTTCCCCCGTTCCTTCGCTCGGATACGCATGCTCGACTTAAGATTAAGTTTCCAGGGGTGGAGCGATCTACGACTGTTGATGTTGTCTGCTCTGGACTTCCCCTTCTTCAAAACGTTCAAGTCCTTGCACGGTGGTGGTATTAAGTACCAGGGGTCTCCGGTAGATCTTCCTCCTGCCGTCTGAAGTATGGTGCGTCTTGCTTCGTCGGAACCTGGAAGAGATGCACCGAAAGAACAGCAGATTTCGGATGAAACCACCCCCCTGACTCTCTGGGTGTCTGGTCAAGTACTGACTGAAATTTACTGCTATCGATACCATTTTACTGACTCATACGCCGGACCGCTACCATGCCTGTGCTTATCAATCACCACTGACTGACAACGGTTTAACGTGGTGCGTGCCCAGTCCTCTACTGCAAAACATACACAGTAGTTTTGCGAATTACGGTAGAATAGCAGCGGCTGGACGGATATCGGCATCGACCTGACTCTACCCAATCCATCCTGCAAGCTATCACACCGAATGGTACGAAAGTATCTCGAATACATGCTATGGAGGAACGGGATGGATGAGAGCGTCCTCGTGCTTCTCATGAATGGGTGCCACTGGGATCTGCGAAGAACGCCACCAATAACCTTCATTCGATGAAGTTGAGCGCCTATGTCGAGCGCTCTTTCAAGCATATTTTACTGTACGAAGTAGCCAGCGGCGAGAAACCCCCGCACGCAGAATAGAAGTATTCGATCACGGGTGGGATGGAGCTCGAAATTCCCCTAGCTTACGACTCTGCTTAGCTTTTCCTATCTGGTGGTGGGCGCACCCGCACGTTCTGGCAAGGACAAATTTTAGAGCGGAATTAGTATCCGCTCTGGATGGATCCTCGCGTCGGCCCCTGGTACTCGTATCTATGGGTTGATCATCGCATTCACCATCTCGAATATTTTGTCCTGTCTCTTTAAATATTCGCGCTTCCCCACTAATGCTGTGAGATGTCACCATTTTCATCATATCCTTTCATTTTCTCATCTTGTCAAGTTCTAATCATCAAATTTCCTTCTTTTTTGCTCGTTGCCGCCGCGAAGTATATGGACATTGAATACTAGGTCCGACAATCGGCCTCAACATCTTGCTTTCGTTTTGCCGATACAAGCTCATCACACCGAGGCAGTGGCTCTCGGAATCTTTGCATCATGAGCGCTGAAGTAGATTTTGAGAAAGACGAAATTCGTGAATTGAACTATCCGCATCCAGCTTTTGCGACAGCTACATCTTCAATAACAGAGCATGCCGGCACCCCTCGCCCCGCTTCGCAAGCCGATTCTATCTCTTCCCTATCAGAATCTGATCACTCAAACTCTGATCCCCTTACTCCATTGGAACAGGCCCTAACACCCAATCTCGAAACAATTGAAGAACAGCTTGCTCATGCCCAGTTGAGCTACACAAAGACTGGTACATCATATGCGACGACCGGTTCTCGGATACCTTCTTTTGAAGTCGACTTTACGGCGGATGATCCTGACGATCCAAAGAATTGGCCAACATGGTATCGAGGTTGCATCATTGGAGCTGTAAGCTTGGCAACATGGACCGTAGTGTTATACAGTTCATCCTACACATCGAGTATGCCAGGAATGATGAAAGAATTTAACGTCACAAGCGAACCTGTTGCAACCTTGGGTGTAACGACATATTTGCTTGGCCTGGCAATCGGAAGTCTGATTCTTGCACCTTTGAGTGAGATCTGGGGCAGAAGGCCGGTTTATATTGGATCGCTGGCTTTCTTTTGTTTAATGGTCCTACCATGTGCATTGTCTACCTCGCTTGGTGAGGTCCTGGGGGTGCGGTTTATCGGGTAACCAAATTCAATATCCAATATTCATCGTGTGGAAGCTAATACATTAGTAGTGCGCTTGCTGGTGCAGCTATGATATCCAACTCCCCCGGTTCTGTGGCAGACATCACAACTGAACAATATCGGGCTCTGGCATTCAGTATCTGGAGTATTGGGCCAATGAACGGTATAACTACATTTTCAAGTCTCTGCGTTTCCTCATCTAACAAAAACTAGGCCCGGTGACTGGACCTCTTATCGGAGGGTTCGCAGCCGAATATCTTGGGTGGCGCTGGACGAACTGGATTGTCATGATGCTTGCTGGCGTTGCGTTCTTTGCTTGTGCCTTCATCAAGGAGACATATGCGCCAGTAATATTGAAGCAAAAGGCCGCTAAAATGCGGAAAGAGACGGGTGACGAAAGATATTGGTGCAAGTATGATCAAGACGAAAGCTGTAAGTTGACAACTTAACCGGAGCTTCATGGAGCCGAGCTGATATTTTGTTTGCAGTCTTAGAGATATTGAAGGTTAATCTCTCTCGACCTTTTGTACTCAGCTTCACCGAGCCGATCCTATGGTTCTGGAATACGTACATTGCAGTAAGTTTTTCTTTTATATATGGGATCGTCCATGCAAAATGCCACCTTGCATGGGAGCAGCGCAGAATGTCTTCGCTAGATACTCTTTGACTAACGACGTAACACTAGATCATCTACGGCATTCTTTACCTCTGTTTCGTTGCTTACCCGATCATCTATACGGACATGCGCGGTTGGAGTCTAGGTCAAACAGGTCTTGCTTTCTTGGGTATCGGTCTAGGAACGATGCTTGCAATCGTCACAGAACCACTCATTCGTAGAATGATCAATTCGCACAAGAAAGATCCCGAAACTGGAAAAGTTCCACCAGAAGCCTCAACAAGCATTATATGCATAGCAGCATTTCTTTGCCCTATCGGACAACTCTGGTTCTCCTGGACCTGTGTCCCAATCACGATTCACTGGATTTGGCCCATCCTCGCTGGCATTCCATTTGGTGCTGGAAATACACTTGTTTTCATTTACGCTTCGAACTATCTGGCCGGATCATACGGTATCTATTCGGCATCTGCGTTGGCTGGAAATAGCGTAGTGAGATCGATTGTTGGTGGCACACTACCTTTAGCAGGACCGGCAATGTATGGTGCGTTAACACCACAGTGGGCCGGAACATTATTGGGGATAGTACAAGTTCTTCTGATTCCTATTCCCTTCATTTTCTATAAATGGGGCTCGCAAATTCGCGCAAAGAGTCCATTGATCAGGCAAATGAGGGAGGAGCAGGAGAAGGCAGAAAAGCGGAATGCCAGGGCGAAGAAGAGAGAAGATAAGAAAGCAGCGGGTGAGAGGGGACAGGTCGTAATGAATGATGGAAATGATGTGGAAAAGGGTAATGATGTTACTACCGGAGAGGTGATGACTGGCGAGAAGTGATTGATGGATTTCTACTTCGCTCACGTATATACCCCAATATTTAAAGTAATGCTCAATGATATTAATACTCACGCAAGTGTTCCGGATGAATTCTATAAGGAAAGCCAGATATGGGCGAGACGGACGGATTGATATAATTTTAACAACCGGTAGACCACTGAAATCAAAAAGGAAAGGGGGATGAATAGAGTCATGTGATCGGCATCATATAATGAGACCGACGCCGAATCTAATCTATCAAGATCGAGATCAAGATAAGATCAGCCTTATGGGTCCAACTTTCGGTAACAGATCACACTAGTGATTGATTGAGGTTTCGAGGCTGAGTCGTGTGGGATGCCAGGCGATGGGTGTTTCGATTGGTTAGAGAGGCCTTGCGGACAGGTCACCTGTCATGAATATACGAGCTTTGAACGGCGTATGAGATTTCAAGAAGGAGACAGGAACAAAATGTCCATCAACGAACGCCTAAGTCAAGAACGCGTCGGGGCATGCATCGCCGGTAGTGTGTGACCTATAGCCCTCTCGTTCCCAAGAACGCAGGTCTCTCGCCAGACGTACAACTTCTGGGACTAGGACCGAGGCGTTATACGCACGGAATTCTCGTTTCTTATTACACTTTCTATCTAAACAATCAAATGCACAATCTCCACACAAAAATTGCTGCATCCATCTGACAAAGAAGCCGCCAACAATAAGTGCACTGCATTGGACTCTGGTCACTCTAGCGTCGGCTTTCCCGCCTTAGCGCTTAGCGACACCTTAGCAGCAGCAAAACACAAAGGCCACACCACACCACCAAAACTTCTAGAATTTTTTGTTCACTTCTCACTCACTTTTCCCCCCTCCTCTCCCCTTCTTTTCTCTACACACGCTCAATTCCAACGGCACCCTTCCGTTCCAAATTCAAGATTCATTCTCATCAGTGTCAGACAATCTCGTCAATCAATTATTGTCTTCTTCATCGCTCGCCCCTTCAGACGGTAAAAGCTTCAAGCCAAAGACCAATTTCGTTGCGAGCAAGAGGTTGAATATTTCGCATCATATCATCATCTTGTGACCTCATTCATCAACTTAGTTCAGCAGACCTATTTCTCCACAAAATTCCTTGAACTTTCACCGCCAATAACTCGACAACCATCTTGAGATCCTCGAGAAGACGTGCTTCCAAAGATCCTCACCGAAAGACATTCCGACAAGCATCCTCCTTTCGACCTTCTGAAGAGAAACCGGAACACATCAACCCATCCACCCCCCCACACATTTCGAGCGCGAACAAAGAAGAGACTTGACAACTACAATTTACAATACAACCTGTTACCTAGTAGAATTATACTGTGACTTTCAATAGTCATGGCAGTTCCGACACAGTTTGCATACAGAACACTGAAGGGAATTGGTATCGTGGATGCCGCACCCGTTTATGAGCCTTTGCCCGGTTTCCAGAGACCCGAAGGTAATTCCCGTTGCTGTACCTATTCGCCGTGCGGTCGGTACTTTGCATGGGCGTCCAATGAGGGAGTGACTGTGATTGATGCGTCAAGCGGACATGTCATCACCAGTCTTCCTACACCCAATGTCTACGAATTAGGCTTCTCTCCTCGTGGCTCATACATCATTACTTGGGAAAGGCCCTCAAAAGACGAGGCTGGTGACGCAGTCAAAAATTTGAAGGTCTGGCACACGGTAGAGGATGTGGCAGATGGAGAAGAGAAACAGGTTGTGGGAAGGTTCGTGCAGAAGTCGCAGACGGGCTGGAACCTTCAATATACCTTCGACGAGCGCTATTGTGCCCGAGCTGTCACGAACGAGATCCAATTCTACGAGAGTGGGGATCTACGAACTGTTTGGAATAAGCTTCGAGCTGAAGGTGTAGCCGACTTTGCAATCTCACCCGGCAACAACTATTCTGTAGCTGTTTTCATCCCAGAACGCAAGGTATGTTTAAAATATGATATGATTGGGCGATTCAGCTAATTGTTTATCCAGGGTCAACCAGCCGCAGTAAAAGTCTTCAGCGTGCCTCAATTCACCACTCCGGTTTCGCAGAAGACTTTCTTCAAGGGTGACAAGGTTCAATTGAAGTGGAATCAACTTGGGACCACTGTGATCGTACTGGCTCAAACTGAAGTCGACAAGTCTGGCAAGAGTTACTATGGAGAGACTACACTTTATGTGCTGAGCGCAAATGGTGGATTCGATTCTAGAATTACTCTGGACAAAGAAGGGCCGATTCATGACGTTTCCTGGTCACCAAACTCGAAAGAATTTGGTGTAGTGTATGGATACATGCCAGCAAAGACAACTATCTTCAATCAACGCGCTGTTGCCACCCATTCGTTCCCACTTGGTCCTCGAAACACGATTCTTTTCTCCCCTACGGGTCGATTTGTATTGGTAGCCGGTTTCGGTAACTTGGCTGGTCAGATGGATATCTACGATCTGGAAAAGGATTACAAGAAGATTTGTACCATTGAAGGGGGGAATCCCAGTGTCTGTGAATGGAGTCCTGATAGCAAGTATATCTTGACTGCCACGACCAGTCCTAGATTGCGTGTGGACAATGGTATTCGACTATGGCACGTTTCTGGGGGTATCATGTACAACGAAGATATGACTGAATTGTACCATGTCACTTGGAGGCCGCAATCTTTTGATACTTTCCCAGCCGGAGATTTACTGAGCCCCATTCCTCAGCCACATCCGTCAGCGGTGGCTTACTTGGGCACGGTGAAAACCCCGTCCAAGCCTGCAGGCGCCTACCGACCTCCTGGAGCACGTGGCCAAGCAACCCCATCGCACTTCAAGCGTGAGGATGAGGGCGGATTGGCACACTTTGTTAGCAATGGTACCTCCCTCGTTAACAGTAACGGATTTGGTCGATCTCGAAGACAAGTACCTGGAGCCGATTTGGTTGACAATCTTCCACCGGGAGCTACAGCTGCAACGCCCCCTGGAGCAGCCGACGACGATGTTTCTAGAGCAGCTTTGAAGAATAAGAAAAAGCGGGAGGCTAAGAAGGCGAAAGAGGCAGCAGCTAAGGCTGGGGGGTTAGGTGTTGCACCTCCAGACGCACCGCGAGGTCCAGGTGATCGTAGCCCAGAACGTAGAGATGGACAACGTAGTCGCTCTAAGAGCCATGGTGGAAGATCGCCATCTCAGAACCGACCACACAGTACCCATCCATCTCGTCAAAACGGACATACGCCGACTGGTCCAAACAAGCAGAATCTCTCAATTAACCCGAAAGCCGCGCCACCACCAGCTGCGCCAATGGCAGCGCCAGAGCTATCGGTTACCTCTCCGGATAAGGTTAGCCCAAATGAGAAGAAAAGGAGAGCATTGTTGAAGAAGATGAGAGCGATTGACGATTTGAAGATGAGAGAGGCAGGAGGGGAAAAGTTGGAGGATACGCAAATCAAGAAGATTGCGACGGAGGCAGCGGTACAGGCGGAGTTGGACGCGTTGGGCTCTTCACAATAGGGTGATGAGGGGGAGGAGTAGGGGTGATTATGATGGAGTAGGATGTGATGGGTGTTAGTCATGTGTTGGCGGAGAGGAGAGAAGAGGGGATTAGATGAGGAGACCGGACGGGAGAAGATATAGTTGGAAAGTAAAATCATTTTCATACCCACGTATGGGTGTGGTGGATCTTGGCAGCAAAATGATTCATTCACACTGCCAGATGTTATATACCAGCAGTTATATAGTGAGGTGGGACCAGTATCAGATGGGTGGTGCAGGACATGTCGCACGGACAGCAACGCAGGGTGGAATTCCTCGGTGTGAAAGCTGCGGAATTTCGTTCTGCTAACAGGCTGAACGGACGGACAATGGACTGGACGCATACTGTTTCGTGTGCTGTGCTGTGAGATGAGGATGTCCTCGGTGATCGTGTGAGAGGCAAGTGGAAAATGCAAGGTCCGCTGAGGTGGATGAGCGTTGTGTTATTGTTGGTCTGGAGATAGAGAGTTAGGTAGATGCACAGGGGAGGTGGGGGAGATGAAATCAAATAGAATGAATCTTCAAGATTACCTTACATTATACGTTGTTGGATCTATTCCGTAGAATTGGTGAATCTTGAGCTGAGTGAGTGAGTGAGTGAGTGTGTGTGTCTCCGTGTGTGTGAGTAGGTGAACAGGCAAGTAGGCAAGTAAATAAATAGGTAAGTAGGTGAATAAGTAAAACAATAAGTAAGCAAGCATTCGATTCACCTAGTCTGCCCTCGATGCAAACTCGTCACTACAGAATCCACATATAAAAAGCCTGCCTCTAGATTCCCTTCTTGAATTGTAACGAACTGAATGACACTTTACGAAACTACCCACACGATATCAGTATCTATCTATTCAGCAGTCCCAGCGCTTCAAGACAAACAAGTGAGTGCTAGGTCAAATCAAGGAAAGACGAAGCGATACTCGTACTAATGATAAGTTGAATTGAGTACCCCAATACCAAATCACATCACCTTCACTCGCCTCCCTTCATCATCATGCATTTCCCACTTGCCCATCCTCATCACGCTCCTCGCCGCCGCAGCCGGTACCGCGCACGCCTATCTCGAATACCAAGCCACCATCGCCTACGAGAACAGCTACATGGAAGGCTGGACCAAAGACAAAGGTAATCATACCTCCTCCACCAAGTCGAACATTACATCACTAACCAAACACAAACAGGAGTGAAAACGTGCTCGACATATACACTCGGCACGGGCCAAACCCCCAATCAATGGTTCTGGACGGCGCGATGCATACGTATGACGACGACTGCAATCCGTCGTGATGCTTCACGTTTGCTATTTCGTGTAATTATGCCGCTGGTATCATTGGGCGTGGAGCGGGAGTTTTTGGTTGTTAGGGAGATGGACGAGCACGTGTGGGATATGTGATTTCTTTATATGTATTAGGTGTTTGGACACTTAACTCTTATAATTATTTCCGTCCTATCTACATATCTATCAAGCTATCTTTCCTCTTGTATCTTTCTCGCTTTTCTGTCCTGTCTTGCTTGTGTCTTTATATCTCGAGCTTGAGTATATCTCTCGAAGCGAAACCCCTTGCTCTGTTCTGCTCTGTCACATTCTACCATCCCCCGCTTCGACAGTCTGCTTTTCATATACTTTGTTCTGGTATAACAGGTGTAGCAGATATCCTCTCCCAATATCCTCCTCCATTTTTCCGTATATCAGCAAGCTATGCCATTCCATCACTCACTATTCGGATATATAGCTATCCATATAAATGAAACTTCGTATTATTATACATAACCTATCTCTCCTCCCCCGTCGGTCCCTCCACTTACCCCAAAAGTCTCTTTTCCGCTCCTCCCAGCCCTACTCCTCCGCTTCCACCTCCACCTCCACTCCCCCCCGGACTAACCGGTCCCGAATCCTCTTCAAAAACATACCTCTCCAACCTCCTCGTCACCCGTCCACACCACGGATCCACCCACCTCGTCCACGCATCCGCACAAACATACAAAACCACCAACCACCCCGCAATCCCCGTATACCAACGCAACCTACCACACATCCTCATAACACCCCTAACCACCTCCCCCTTCTCATCCTTCCCATCCTCCGGCACGCGCACGCCATACAAGATCCAAATAAGCAGCGTACGCATAAGTGTGCCGTGTATGAGATACACCGCAAAGGAGTTCTTCCCCAACCACAGCAAATGGCGATTCGACAGCGCGGTTTTGACTTGTGGCGAGAAATGGATGCCGAGCGCGATGAGATCAAGGCCGACGCCGGTGTAGAAGCGCGGGACGTCGGGTTCCGAGGGGAAGATGTAGCCGGAGAGGGATTGCAGCGAGTTGGACCAGGACGCGAGTTCGGGTTTGCCTTCGGGGTACGAGGCGAGGTAGAGTCCGGAGAGGATGAGGATGGGAGAGAGTGTGTAGGCGAGAGAGGTGCGGTGGCTGAGCCAGTGGATGTGAGGGGGGTGTTGGGAGAGGTCCGAGAGGAAGGCGCCGAAAAAGAATTGCATTCCGAAAGCGGCTGGGGGTGTTAGCTGGGGTTTTGACTCCTTCCGAGCTACACTTTCAGGAGGTGAGGGAAGAAAGAGAAAGAAGAACAAGAAAAAGGAAACTCACAATCATTTGCCACATAAAAATAAACAAACAACCCCATCTCCACCATCATCCTATACCTACTCTTCATATACGCCGTCCCAATCATCGCGATATAAATCAACATCGCACCCTTCAACAACGGCAACAGCGTCCACTGATTCCCATCATAGATATTCCAACTCCTCGTCCAAGTCGTGATCAGATTCAACATCAAGCTCTTCACAGCCTCTCCAAAATACGGCGTAATATCCGGGCTCGTTGCGGCGATCCACCAGCTATCGCAGCGTTTCGCCTGGAGAAAGACGCCGAACTGGCAGAGAAACCAGGCGATGATCGTCGCGATGGTGGTGGGCAAGACGAGACGTGGGATACGGCGGAAGGCGGATTGCGAGATAGACCGGAAGGCTGCGGGGCTATTGGCTGATCGCATCTGGCGGATAGGCTTCAGTGCGCATACGTACCCGGTGACCAGGGAGAAGATGGCCACGCCGATTCGGCCTTGCGGAAGCACGCGGATGATGGGGTATTGGAGGA
>LLKJ01000802.1:0-20901 GCA_002242865.1 Clarireedia sp. CPB17 | reverse complement strand
GATAACCGAGTGTTATTGGAGTAGGTAGGTGATGGTGTAGAACGGGTAGGGAGCCATGGGGTATTGATCCTAGTGATTGGGGTTAGATGGGAGGAAAGAGGAAAGGAGGAGGGGGAAAGAGGGAGAAGGAGGGGGAAGGAGGGGAGATAGAAATAGGAGGAAGCGAAGTCAGTGAAAGTATGGGGGAAGATAGCCTGGAAAGGCAGGGATTCTGAGTGTCTGCTGAACGCGTGCTTGGAAATGTGAGGATTGTTATCCTACTTCACTTGACCCATAGGCATGGACCGTCCTTCATGTGGAGGAAGACACGGTTTTACGGAACAAGCATTTTATCATAGTGCGGGGTTATTATGCAAGGACAAACAAGAGGGAACTAGGAACGCATAAAAATGCAAAGAGCAAATGGGAAGTGGTCGTGCATTATATCATCAATCATGCTATTGGTATTTTCTCATCTGCCCACCATATGCAGTGCTCCATCATCAAGACTTCTTTATATTGCATCTGCTTAGTTTGCAGGCAAACGGTCTACAACGGCTGCCATCTCCTCATCTGTGTAGATTCTGAAACCTTTCTCTTTGGTGACACTAGCCAGTTGTACATTCTTTGAATCCAGCTTCTCTTCCATAACTTGCTTCAATGTCTTTAACACCAAAGTCTCAGCCTCCTCGATTGTAAGTGACTAAACTGGGAATTAGTGATCTGAGGCTCATGCTTGTTATGAAATTATATGTACCTTGTGGAATTCATTCTGTAATTCAGCTTGAGCTCCCTCGGATCCCGAGCCAATTGCTTTGGCATCGTATCTGTAGAAAGTTCCACTTGGCTCGGCGTGATACAATTGTGGCCCATCCTCATCATAGCCAGCAATCAGAAGAGCCACACCGAATGGTCTACTCATGATGCTTTCCTCTCCCTCCGCACCTTCACCAAATCTTAATGCCAAGTCACAGATGGCTTGTGTGCAACTCTCTACTCTCAATGGCTCGTTGTAATGGAAGGCGTGGTTTTGGGACTCGACTCGCGCATGCTCTACCATCGATCGTGCATCGGCTTGTAATCCAGACATGGCACATCCAATATGGCGATCGATTTCGACAATCTTCTCAACGGATGAGGTTTCGAGAAGGGTTGAGGTAACACGCTTTTCGACGCCCAGAACTACTCCTTCACCGGTTGCAACACCTATTGCTGTTGATCCAAGCTTGATTGCCTCTAGAGAATATTCGACTTGGAAGAGACGACCTTCCGGGGAGAAGGTGCTAACATTGAATTAGTATCGAGCTATAGCGTTTGCGCCACATAGCACCGGCTATCTAGAAGTGGACTTCAGGACATACTTGATACCACGATCTGGGAATTGTTAGCTGGATGCTCAAAGAACATGAGGGTACCGGAGGAGCATGAACCAACTCACCATATTCGGATCTTGCAATAAACATTTTGAGGTTGAGGGGCGGGGAATGTGGTCAGGCCGTGGAAAATAGTTATTTCGGAAGGTAGAATGAGCAGATCGAATCTGTGTGGTAGGCAGAGAAGCGTTCGTGATGTTTATGGCAAACAGTTCTCTCAGTACCAGGTCGTTAGCTATCAAATTGTCGGTAGCTTTAGGCAAGCACAGGCATGCGAAAGCTATCTGCGGTTGAGGCCCGTACCTGAACCTGAAACTTGAGGCTGGAAGGGTAGACCATTACCAGATAAAGCTTAGCGTCACCTACACGTCCCCTCATAGGCGATAAAGCTCTCCATATCAAAATCGCGTTAACCCAGTCCTAATATAAACACAGGTTGAGGAGAATGATTTCGCAAAGCGATGGAGATATATGATATTTTGTTGCGCCAATAGTATCTGGTATTAATCCAAGCTTCTTTGAAGTTCTTCATGCTCATAACCTTTTCGCACCAGATGTGACCAATTATGTCTTCCGCACATGCTAGAGTTTCTTCGCAATCCGAGAGGAGATCTGCCACCGAGAATGGTTCGAGAAGCCGGCCACCTTCTGTGGCGCAATTTTCTCGAGCAGAACGAGCAGATGCGCGGCGGCGTGCATCTCCGACTCCCACCGACACGGAATCTACACACCGGAGAACCACCTCGACCTCACAACGGAACAATAGAGGGGTAGAGGAGCGGAGGACGGAGCGGGCTCAGATTACAACAAGAGAAACTGTAACATCAAGGACTAGAAGTCCCGACCGTCGTACAGAGCGCTCAAGACCTAGTGATACAGGTCGAGCTCGGCCTGAGGACCCCCAGCCAAAGGTTTCCAAGATAGAGACTCAACCGCGTAAGATATTCTGAAACTGCTATACAGCGGTCAACTCTTCTGACTTCAATGTCCACTAGTACCTTGGAATCCCCAAGCATCTTTGATACCCCATACGACTGCGCCATTGGCCTGCCGAGTTTCTATCCCGCCTCTTGCTTTGCAAGCTCCAGTCGCACTTCAACCGACGCCTCTTTACGAACTGTCCCTGGAAGTGCAAGAAGCAGCTATATTGGAAGATCTATTGTTCATTTTCATGGGATACGAAGGGCAATACATTCGCTTTGGGAAGAATTATGATCCTCATCAGGAAAAGGATCGCCTTGCTGGGCCCAGTTTCAAGATCTTGCCAGGTCTAGACCCTAGTCTACAAGATCTTACAACGACCATGCTCAAAATGGCTACTCACTACGGAGCAACTGAGGCGTTTGTCGAAGTACAGAGCCGTGAAGAATTTGGAGCCGTCAATCATGCACTATGTGCTGCCATCAGGAAGCTTCTACAAGACTACCTTATTTTGATTGCTCAGCTGGAGACTCAATTTCTTACTAACCCGTCATTTACGTTGCATGTCCTCAATCTTCATGTTCTTCCCACAAGCCATATGATGTTCCAACTCTACTCGCTTGCCCATGAGATACTGAAGCGAAATTCTATGCTTGAAGAGGACGAGGAGGAGGATGGAGGTATGGATGATTTTGAAAACATTCTCGAAAGTCTCCGTGAAGGCGGTGATTTGGGTTTGGGCAATATTCCGGGCAAGAAAATCTGTAAGGGTGGTAGCGTGCTAGGCTTGATCACCAAGCGGTTGGAGACAATGTCTGGAGATCCAGCAGCTCGCTCTCTCTTGACTTCGTTACTTCGGGATGCTAGTCGTCCTTACATGGTCATGCTAAATGAGTGGTTACATCATGGCAGTATTAAAGATCCCCACTCAGAATTCTTGGTGCGAGAACAAAAGAGTATTAAAAGAGAGAGATTGGAAGAGGACTACACTGATGAGTACTGGGAGCGACGCTATACAGTACGGGACACTGATGTCCCTCCCCAGTTGGAGGGTGTGAAGGACAAGGTACTGTTAGCAGGCAAGTATCTGAACGTAGTAAGGGAGTGCGGGGGCGTCGATGTTAGCAAAGAGGTCAAAGATGTCCCAAGGTCATTTGATGACAACCGTTTTCTTGAGAACGTCAACAACGCTTACGCCCATGCTAACGAATCACTTCTCAAATTATTACTTACATCTCACGCTCTTCCGGCCCGTTTGAGGTCATTGAAACATTACTTCTTCTTGGATCGCTCGGACTTCTTCTCCTACTTCCTTGAACTGGGTAATTCTGAGTTGCGAAAGCCCCTCAAAGTTGTCAATACTAGCAAGTTGCAATCTCTACTTGATCTCGTTCTCCGCCAGCCTGGGAGTGTTGCTGCACAGGATCCCTTCAAAGAAGATATCAAGGTGGAGATGAACGATATCAGCTTGACAAATATGTTGACAAGAGTTGTCAATATCTCTGGAATCGAACAGGGAGAGTCCCTACAAACTCCTGCTCAGCCAATTGCTGAAAATGACAAGGCTGCTGTTGGCTTCACTTCTCTGCAGTTGGATTACTCAGTCCCTTTCCCGGTGTCGCTGGTCATTAGTCGTAAAACAGTCTGGAGATACCAAGCTCTCTTTCGATACCTTCTTTCCCTTCGCTACCTTGAGCAACAACTCGTCGCTTGTTGGCAGACACATAACAGAGCAGCCACATGGTCACACAGAAGCTCCAACCGCAATCTCGAAATGTGGAAGCGGAGAGTATTTACATTGCGAGCTCGCATGTTGGTATTTGTGCAACAGCTCCTTTACTTCTGCACATCTGAGGTCATTGAGCCTAATTGGCAGGGATTGATGGCAAGACTGAACGCAAAGGATGATGGAAAAAGTGGCAAGACTGCCGCTGTAAGGACAGTTGATGAACTCATGCAGGATCATGTTGGCTTCCTTGATACGTGTATGAAAGAGTGTATGCTCACGAACAGCAGACTTTTAAGGGTACAGTGCTCCGCATCTCAAAATTGGTCAGCATGGCTACTAATCATTTCTCCGTAGATCCACTCCAAGCTCACGTCAACATGCACTATGTTCGCAACCTTCACCTCGTGGCTGTCGAGAGAACTTGAAAAGATCGATCAAGATCTACTGGGCACGGAAAAGCCTACTAGCATGAACGCGCAGCAATGGAACAGATATCAGCAAGAAAAAGCCGCCCGAAATGCGGAATCAAACAACGGGAATCCTGCTGCGGATGGTCCATTCGACGAAGCACGACTCGAAAAGATGTATGAAATTATTAGAAAGTATGAGTTCAACTTCAGCAAGCATTTGCAGATCTTACTCGATGCTCTCAACCATTATGCTGCCACGGAAACAGTGGTACTCTTAGGATTGTGCGCAAGACTCAGCACCGCCAATCAGGGCACACAGTTCAACGGTCTACGAACAGATGAAGATGGTGCCGCGCAGTAATAATTGTGTTACTCGGCTGGGGTGGTACAGAGTATAGAGGTCGGTTTATGGTACGTCGTCATGATATCCAAGGGACAGGGGCATCTGGAGTGCCGGCGTTAGGACATACTTTGGCGCTTCCAATAAGGAACCATTGAAATGAGTTCGAGTACGTTCTCGTTAGATTTTTGATGTAGACTTAAGTATATCATGAATCCTCTATTCGAATGCACGATATGGGTTAAGCCAACACGATTGCCAATCATTTCCAAATAAATAAATCAAATATTCGTGGCAGCGAGCAATGTAAGAAAACGATAGGTGAAACATGTCTCCACGAAGTATATCAACCTGTACGAGTAGACAAGCCGTTTCACCGCATCCATAACATGAAAGGGGTTGGTGGGTTGGAACCGTTGTTGTGGGAAAATTTGTTCTAAGATCGCCCTCCACTCATCGGGCCCGGCCACCGAGCAGAGAAAACTATCATAGTTTTTTGCACTTATTCTCCCGCCTCGCCCCATCTGGGATTGCTTCGTTCTACATCCAAATATTATATTGAAGTTGATGATACCAGTTCCGTAGTACAATACGTCACAAAGTTCAGTATTCGTACATGCTCCGCGAAGTTGTTGACCGTTGGGCGCGCAAAAGATATTTCGGCTAGTCCTCAATCCTTTCTTTCATCCTTAAAGAAAAGCAAGGTCGAGGTGTTAGGATACGCTGTTGGACGAATAACAAAGGTAATCAAGCTCCTAATCCTACATTTGGACAGTCTGCAGGCTACCCTGACAGTTTGTCTGACACTGCTTGATTTCGCTCTCACCAAAAGATTACTGCGGGGGTTGATATAGCAGGTCTAACCAGTACCGCAGAGTCAGCGCCGACCAGCTACTGAGTCTGGGCAGCTTTAAATGAATCCTGCTAACAGGAGTTTCCTTCAGGTATAAGAATATTCTGCAATCATACGTCTCGCAGACCTAAATTGCCAACATGCACGTCAAAGATATGCTATCGGATGCCCAGCGGGCAGGCACACCGAGTTTTTCGTTCGAATTCTTCCCTCCGAAGACCGCACAAGGTGTGCAAAACCTTTACGATCGAATGGACCGCATGCATGGACTCGGCCCCAGCTTCATTGATATTACCTGGGGTGCTGGCGGGCGTCTGGCTCAATTGACGTGTGAGATGGTGGGTGTGGCTCAATCGCAATATGGATTGGAAACATGCATGCATTTGACTTGCACAGACATGGGAAAAGAGAAAATCGACGAGGCGCTCAGGAATGCATACAAAGCTGGCTGTACAAATATTCTTGCGCTTCGAGGTGATCCACCAAGAGAAAAAGAGAAATGGGTGGCGACTGAGGAAGGTTTTCGATATGCCAAGGATCTCGTTCGCTACATTCGTCAAACTTATGGCAACCATTTCGATATTGGAGTTGCCGGATATCCTGAGGGCTGCGACGACCAAGATGACGAAGAATTACTGCTGGATCATTTGAAGGAGAAAGTGGATGCTGGGGCCACGTTCATCGTTACGCAAATGTTCTACGATGTCGACAACTTCATAGACTGGCTTGGCAAGGTCAAGGCTAAGGGTATCAATGCCGCCATTATTCCTGGAATCATGCCCATAAACACATATGCAAGCTTCCTTCGAAGATGCAACCATATGGGATGTAGAATTCCACCTAAGTGGAGTGCGGCTTTGGAAGAGGTGAAGAATGACGATGCTGCCGTACGAAATATTGGAAAGGATCTAGTAGTGGAGATGTGCCGACAAATTTTGAAGGCTGGTGTCAATCACTTACATTTCTACACCATGAACTTGGCGCAGGCTACTCGCATGGTGCTTGAAGACCTCGGTTTGACACCTTCCGACAACCGTCCTTTGAAGCAAGCTCTCCCCTGGAGGCAATCCCTCGGTCTTGGACGCAGGGCGGAAGATGTCCGACCAATCTTCTGGAAAAACCGAAACAAGTCTTACGTGGCTCGTACGCAAGATTGGGATGAATTCCCTAACGGCAGATGGGGTGACTCAAGATCACCTGCTTTTGGAGAATTGGATGCGTACGGAATTGGGTTGAAGGGTACCAACGAGCAAAATCGCAAGCTATGGGGTGAACCAGCGTCAATTCGAGACATTGCAGACATTTTTGTCAGATACCTCCAGAACGATATGGAGAGCTTGCCGTGGAGTGAAGCGCCAATCACGAGTGAGGCAAATGTCATTAAGGCTGAGCTCATTGAGCTAAATCGTCGTGGATTCCTGACTATCAACTCTCAGCCAGCAGTTGATGGCGTTAAATCCTCGGACCCAGTGTACGGTTGGGGTCCTAATAACGGATATGTCTACCAGAAAGCCTATTTGGAATTGTTAGTCTCTCCAGATGTCATTGAGGAACTGATCAACCGCATTCAACGCGATCCTGACCTTACTTTCTACGCTGTCAACAAGGCTGGAGAGTTGAGAAGCAATGCTCAGGGTGATGGACCTAACGCGGTTACTTGGGGAGTCTTCCCTGGCAAGGAAATTGTACAGCCTACTATCGTAGAGACTATTAGTTTCTTAGCCTGGAAGGATGAAGCCTTCCGCTTGGGGATGGATTGGGCCCATTGCCATTCTTCACTCAGTCCGAGTCGTCAGCTGATTGAGTCTGTGATGGGCTCATGGTATCTGGTTAACATTGGTACGTTGCTGTGATCTTTCCTTCATCTCAATATGTTTCATTCTAACTGCGGGTCTAGTTCACAACGACTTCCACAAGTCTCATGGTCTGTTTCCTTTGTTCGACGGACTTACCGTAGAAAACATCGATAAGCCATTCGAAGCCGTCGCCGAGGATGGCGCGGCAAATGGTACGACAAATGGTGCAGAGGCTTCTCCCTTGAAGAATGGAGCTGCTAACGGCCATTGATTTTATAATCACGACTTCACGATTCAACATGAATGAGGATACTTCACATTGTTTTATGGCATTTAACATTGCATTTAGCGCTGGTGTTTAGGGCAAACTTCAACAAGTTTGGCGTTCAAAATAGATCTCAACGATCTGGGACGGTGTGGGAAAAGCAAGGGCCGGTTTCAACGGCATACGCCTTTACATTATTGCCTTCAACGGCCTCGCATAGATAGATATGCTTATGATTATATTAATGGGCGGATAAACCCCCAGTTTGAATCGAGATTAGACGTCTTGTCGATGAGTTAACTTTTTGTTCTACATTGACAACTGATTTTCCTGATCTTGCCTGTATCACTCGGAGACACGCCAGACTAACCTCTCTCCGCTTACTTCCTTCCGTCTCAGTGTATCAAGTGCGCGCTGTGCCCTTTCCAGCAATGTCTTACCTTCGATGACTCTGTAGTTATTCGGTC
The DNA here is from genome assembly GCA_002242865.1 of Clarireedia sp. CPB17. Classification (NCBI taxonomy): domain Eukaryota; kingdom Fungi; phylum Ascomycota; class Leotiomycetes; order Helotiales; family Rutstroemiaceae; genus Clarireedia; species Clarireedia sp. CPB17. The sequence goes on along the minus strand of LLKJ01000802.1, from coordinate 12,768 downwards.
GGACTGCCCCATCGGCCAACAAAATCGGCATAATCTCAGACTGCAGCTTGTTTTTGAAGAATTCATTCTGTGATCATAATTAACAGCGACGTTCGACCTAGAAGTCGTCTTTTCTTACCTGCAAGTAGAAATGAGTTCTCACACCTCTTGTTTCTACGCCTTCAGCCCATGGAGCTGCTGAACTAACATCCATGCTGTACCTGATTCAAGGAGTTAGTGATTCGCCCTCAGACACAGGGCCTGCTCCACTCACTGTGGTGCCTCATCATCTGTAGCATCCTTCACGATAACTGGCAACAGCACTGCGACTTTTGTTCCCTTCTGGGCGACTTTGGCGATCGGTGTCAGACTGCCGTGTTGAGATCCTATGCAGTCGAAAATGAAAGGAATCAAGGGCTCGCCGTCTTTGGAACTGGCGCCGAGAATGTTCTCTATGACTGCTGGATCTCTGTAATCGAATGTATGGGAAGCACCCAGCTCTTTGAGGAAAGAGTGGTGTGCCTTGGATGAGGTGGTTATGATGTTTTTATAGCCCCAGTGTCTGAGGACTTGAATTGCATACTGGCCACTGCGATGAAGTAGAGATTAGCTAGTTGCCCGGAAAGAATTGTTCCGAACGAGCTGAGACAAGGTAACACTTACACCGAGGAAGAAGCTCCCCAGACTAAAATGGGGTCATTCCCATGTGCAGGCTTGGGCTCCGACGGCCTTGGCCATGGCAACTCTAATCCAAGGTCTGCAGTCAACGTGTGGAAAACGGTGACCAGATTCGTCGGAACTGTCACAGCCTGCTGCATTGAAATCCTAGCAGGGATCTATAACTGCGATGTCAATTTCAGTACTACGATGTTACTTAGCCACATACCTTGCCTAACATGTACCACGAAACAGTAACATATTCCTGCTCCGCCTTCTCTTTTTGCTCTCGGAACATAAACCCAAAGACCTGTTGTTTCAACACCATCAGTGATTCATTCATACAGCACAACTATGTCGACTTGACGATATGATGTATACCTTATCACCAACTACTAAGTTCTTAACCTCCGAGCCAACTTCCTCCACAGTCCCAGCAACAGCATCACCTAAGACCTGCGGGTGTGTAACAAGTAGACCTCCATCATTCTGATGCAAATCAAGAGGTGTCGATGCAACCCATTCTACTTTGACACGAACCTCATCCGCTGCAGGAGCAACTGTGAGAAGTTGTAGGATTTCTAATGGTCCTCGAACTGAGGTTGTAACAACAGCGGCGTGGGTGGACATTTTTGGTAGTTCTTAATATTGTTCCAATAGCAGTGGATAACAGTTTTTACACAAGTTCTTGCTCATTCTTTTACTCTTACATATATTTTACTGCTTACAAGGCTACGGGCCTGCTGTCGAAGCAGGTTCAGGTGTAAGCAGATCACGTGGATTCACAGTTTTGCACGAAAGTTCGAGAAATGCGGGGTCTTTAAGCAGCGACGAAGCTTCAGATGACAAATGCAATGTTGTCATCTCTGCAGTCCAGTGAAGTAGAAGCTGGAAGTGGAATAACTTGCTACAGAATGGCATGTTTCTCCACCGAGGCCTTTTCTTTCGGCCGATGACAAAGCTGGTTGGCGGATTGCTGACTAAAAGCCGATGTGCGATTCGGAGTTTATCATTCGATTCTTTTCTTCTTCTCAGCAATAGGGGATTTTGAGTTTGATTGATACAAACGCGGAATGGAGTACGAGTCAAATTCTCATGTGTTGGGAGGTAGTATAACACGTGCAGTAAGCATCAATTTCCGCTCTCTGGGCTGATGATGCTACTGACCGAAGTGCGGGCCACTGGTTACGTAGTAAGTGCATTTTCTTTCAATATTTTCGAAACCTGGGAGGGGACGCGTCCCTTGACTAGGAACATTTGTGAGTCTTACTGCCTGTAGAGTTATAGGCTTCTGTCTTGCCACCCAAAATTTGACCTTTGTTCCCGGGGAGGGATAGTATGCTCTATGGCAAGGTGCCCAAAGAGCGTTACATAGCGTGTGTAGGAATATCGGCTTATCCGGTCTCTGCGATGAGCCGCTGAAGCGGAAGTGTCCATTTTGAAAATTTCCGATTTTCCAGAAACCATTGTGCTTTTATACTCATGGTGAAACCGAATAAGCATAAATACGTATGCGAAAGTTTAATCCAACTATAAGTAATCAAATTCCATAGCCAGTCAATACCAGATTTGGCGGTTCGGACGGGGTCCCCGCGCTCCCCAACCTAAGCTGAATCTTTGTCTTAGGGGGCGCAAAGAAGAGGTCACAGCGGTTCATCATCGCAGTTGGGTTCCTCTATGCCATGCAGCACCTGCGGTCCCGCTGCACGAGCGTTTGCCATAAACGGTTCGCTTCGTTATGGGCGAGACATGCTCTTATTCCTTCTAGATTTGCTTTGCTACGCTTTCGGCGTAACTCTAACCCATATACGTCTAGTTCCTTCTAAATCTGTCTCTCTGGCTGATGGATATACAAGTAATTACTTGATTCAGGAGGTTACATTTGAGTAGATGACTTATTTGTATTGATTTTGTGGTCAATGCTCGCCATGGTATCGTCCTGAAGAGGGATCTCATTCGACGAAGCCCCGGTGTTTGATGATGGTATGCATATCTTATCTTACGCCGAGAGACATATGCGCTCTGACTGTAGTAGATTCAGAGCCCAAATGGGATAGGGGGATCTACGCTAGAGTGGATGACACATGGTAGCTTTAGTCACGATCCTACGAAGACTTGCATGGCGACATGTAAGATTCGCACGATACATTGACAATAGCTTCATCCATCTCGGAACAATGAAGTATAGGCATCCACTTTTTGACTTTGAGATCTATAGCAAGGGCAAACAGGCTACCCACGATCTAAATTGAGATTCTATACCCTGCTAAGTTTACCGCCTTACTCCTCTATCACATGTGATACATACAAATGAGCACTTTTACTTGCACTCAAGCTCCACATCCCAAGCTCCCTTCTTCTGCTCCCACAATTCCCAGAATCTTGATGCCACATTCGCAGGATTGTTGATCGGCTCCTCTGTGCTCACAGGGCCCCCAACTGTCACAAGTGCCACGTGCACTACGTCTTTCGTCTGCTCTATCAACAGTTTTACCAAGCTCGCTTGTGCAGCCTTAGCCATGCTCAAGGAGAAGACCGGCGCGAAAGGCTGATAGATGATCGGCGACGAAGTCACAAAAAGACAAGGATGAGATTCTGGCTTATCCTTTGCCAAAGATTGTAGACCAGGAAGCAAGACTTTTGCCGTAGTGTACAATCCAAGATTCGGGATTTTGAAATCCTCGACGATGTCCTCCTCCTTGTAGTCACCAAACATGCCGTAGTTGATGCGAGCGGCGTTGTATAGAACCACTTCCGGTGCGCCGACTTCAGTAACGGCTTTCTGAAGTGCGGATGTCAGACCCGGCGTGTCGGTAACGTCAGCTTCGTACAGGTGAATTTTGACGGATGGTGCAGCCGCGGCTATGAAATCACGAGATGCGGACAGCGTGGAGGAGGAACGTGCAAATAGTGCTATGCTGGTGAAAGAGTGACTCGCGAAGAGACGCGGGGTATGAGAACCAATCATTGGTCCGGTACCAACGACGAAGAGGGGTCCTGGTGTCGACATTTTTGAGACTGAAGCGGTGTGATAGAGATTGAGACTCGTTCTCTGTATTTTTGATCGATGTGTTGTGCAGAGGCTCTAGACTATGTGAATCGATGTGAAGTATGTACCTGGATAGGGAGCAATGTGCGTCTATATGTGAAGCTGATTCGGAGGATGAATACGTTTACCTAAGGAACACCCGGGGTAAACACGGCGGGCCCGCGCGTAGTGGTATTTGTGATTATTTCTTCCCTGCAATCGATCATTAGAATCTCCAATACGAGAGGCGCAGCGAACCGAAAAGGGCCACTCTCTGTGAGTGCATCCACGTCTCGAGGATTGACTGCTTGGGAGGCAAATGTTGGAGCCTTGGAGGATAGATGGGGGTTTCGTTCTTCTTCGGTCGACCATCCACTTTTCAAGTTCAAGGACCTATCGCTGATTACCCAGTCCATCATTTGTGATAGTGGATCCGTCACGCAAAGCTATGATACTTCTGTTGATTGCGAAGTCTAATAGACGCCCAGCGATAGTAGATCGTTCGCCTACGATTGTGATGAGCATTCGTCTCACCGCCTGTCTTCTGCCATCAACAAGATCTTCTTGTCTACTCGGTAATCTCACAGTCGAAAGGCGTATCTCAATCTCACCCTTACTGCTGCATAAGATGCACAGTTTGAGTCGTGCAACGTATTTGGAAAGTGGCACATTTCCGCGGTTCCCCACTTCTAATCTGATAGCCGATGTAAGCCAACGGCGGACTGAAAACCCAAGATCTGGAACTTCCATGAAAAAGGGTGTGGTAGTACAAGTCTGTGCCGTGCGGAATGTGTGGTGCGGGATTTTTGTGTCTACGAGTCCGTGCCGCTTGGATTCCAACGGATCGTCCCTGCCCGGGGAGTTATGATTACCTTACCATCGCAGACAGCCATCTCAACAATTTAATATTCATGCAAACGAAAGGAATAGGAAAAAATGGGTTGTATTGATTTGGCTAAGTTACACTGCAGTGCAGAACACATCCCACTGTATCCAGTTACTGTCCAATTTCCACCGACTAGGAAGCAGGTACGCAATCTTAATTTGATGGACCAAAGGTCGATGCCCATGGATCATACGTCGGCGACGACATCAAGCTTTGCATATGTCTCCTGCGAATTCCAACATTACCACCGTCGAAGATAGGGAGCACCATAGCTGTGGTTAAAAAGTCCCCGAACGGCTGCTCTGCGTCGTATGCCGTGCTGCATTGCGTTAGTGGCTTCCCCGCCTTCATAGTATTGGATGAACTTACATTCCGACGGCACCAATGGCCTCTGTGACAGCCTTCACACACTCTTCGGAACAGTAAATTTTCGCAGCTAGGGCCAGCTCTCGTCTCGCGTCATACTCTCCCGGTCCGTTTTCAAGGGCATGTGCAGCCTTCCATGTCAAAGCTCTGCATGCTTCCGTTTTCATCTTAATACTGCTTAATAAGTCTGCGAATGCCTGCCTGTCAAGTAGATTGGTTGCTCCCCGACGATTGTCGCGCTTGGCGAATGCTAAAGCAGCATCGAAACTGGCCCGCATGATGCTGACACTCATGGCGCCAACAAGAATTGCTGAAAAGTCAAACGATGCTGCTACAACTGCCGTGCCTTCACCTGGTTGGCACAGAGCATTCTTGGCAGGCACGCGTAGATTGCTATACTTGATATGTGGACCGGAACATGCAGTGTGTCCTGCCGTCGGAACATGTCTGAGCGTCTTGAAAGCTCCCGCAGCGTTGCGCTCGATATCGGCTTTTGTGACGAGCAGAATCATGATAGCATCGGCAGGCTCGTCAGACTTGGGTGTGGTCGTACGACAAACGACGCATTGGAGGTCTGCACCTTCAAAGTCCCAGCCGGCACAGTTAGTTGCCCATATCTACCATACGGATCTGATTAGTACATTTCGAAAATACGCAGCGGTGACTCTTACCTTCTCTCCATTGAGGACCCACTCATCCCCCTCGAGTGTAGCGGTTGTGTTCAGACCAGGTGCACCCTTCTCCAAGTAGTTTGCTACCCCTCCTGGTTCTGAGAAAACCAGACTTGCAAGCGGTGCTCCTTCTCCGCTTAAAAATGGCTCAAGAAACTCTTTATGCTCAGGCTTCGCGGCTACGTTTAAGGGTGTTAAGCCCAATCCAGTAGCGAAAATTGTCAGGGAGGCAGATGGATCGACGGAGTACATTTCCTCAACCAATATGGTTGCTTCCGTCAGACTACCAGCAGCACCACCAAGGTGAGATGCTATCAAACCCTTAATCATTCCACCGGCAGTGGCCCCTCCGTAGAGAGGTTTAAGCGCCTGGAATCGTTTCTCGTCTGCGTACTTCATGTACTCGGCTTTGACAGCTTTCAGCGGACCGGCTGCAAAAGCAGCAGCATGTTTGCGAATGCCATCCTCGCTAGGGGAAAGCTGAAAATCAATAGGCATAATGAATGTTGCGTTGCTTTTTGTTCGACTGTAAAAATGCGCATGGACTGTACCGAATATGAAGATATGGCAAAATACTTCGTTGATCTTTTTCACAGCCCATGCCCTTTTATGTTGATTTAAGTATACGCTTTCGTACGGAAATTGCCCGCACTCTCAGGATTTCCAAGGGAGAGGTGTCATATCCGATGAGGATTAGCTTCACTAGTCCTGCATATACTATTTAGATATACATGGGTTTCGATTGACCCCTGCTATTGACATGTTATGTGGGCCAATTTCTTCGCTTACTGTGAAATCCGATTTGGAATTTGTTGCCATGTGCTGCAACGTCAAACCCCCATCATCCATATCCAGTTACCACAATCAACATATCCACTCTCTCAACGGACTAAAATGGTACCTTATGGCAGGATGGGTGGGGAGCATCTCCGGATTGACATCCTTGGCATTACAGATGCTGAAATCCTAAAGTCCTGAGGACCCCGATCCATGTCCGTTGTGCTCTTTACCGCACTAGGGGTCTAAAGAAGAATAGATCTCCATTGTGATGGCATTCTACGTGGGAGGGGTTTTGGCCGGTTTCACGCTCTATATGTGCCCAGATGGTGACACTCCCATTTTTGTTCCAGACATCGGCGACTTTCTTAGCTGAGCTGACAATAAAACTTCGCACTCGCCCCCTCATTAAATTCCCCAACTACTCACTATCATACTCGATACCAGCACTACGATTTCTAAACCTCCTTTGCCATAATGTCAACTCCGGATCCAAACTTGCCTCATGACTCCAAGGTCAACCAGATCTTGGGAGTATGTTCTGCGATGCTGGTGCTCATCACGGTGGTCGTCGCTGCTAGAATTTGGGTTCGACTAAAATATGCAAAAGGTGGACTTGGTGCTGACGACTATTGTATTATGGTCGCATGGGTTTTGGGAGCAGCTTTCGACTTGGATCCGATCAATCGTACGTCTCTCCATTCAAACACAATGAGCATACCGTCGTCTCCGGAGGAACGCTTCTTCGTATCTTACTTGTGTTCTCTCAGCTTGATGCTGACTCCCTCATCCAATGACCGCAATGCTGACAAATTTCACAGAAGTCAAGTTTGGACTAGGTCAACATATCTATGATTTGCCCGATACGACAAATTTCAGTGCATCGCTTGAGGTAAGATGGATGAGCCTTTTACCATGAATACAGATACTGAATTATGTCAAAGCTCTACTATTACGGAGAACTCTTATACTACATCTGTGTTTCAGTCACCAAACTGGCCATCCTATTCTTATACCTGCGTCTAGCAACATCAAAGACCTTCCGGAAGATAGTATATTGTGTTATGGGCTTCGTTATCGCCACGGGGCTTTCCTCCTGCTTGGCCAGTATTTTCCAATGCACGCCTATTAAAAGAGCTTGGTCAGTCCAGAAACTTGAACCGGGTCATTGTATCAACGTCAATGCCCTCTTCTACGCCAATGCTGGATTAGATATCATGCTGGATCTGGTTATCTATGTTCTTCCGATGAATATGCTGTATCACATTCAGATTCCAAGAAGACAAAAGTATGCTTTGATGCTTGTCTTTGCCGTTGGTGGTTTCGTTGTCATCACTGGTGCAATTCGGCTGTACTACTTACAAGGCGCCCAAGCTTCCAATGATGCTTCTTGTATGTTTCCACTGGATGACTTGAAAGACCATGAGCTAATCACATTCTAGATGACAATATTGGCGGGGCAATTTGGTCGGCCATCGAGTCGAACATCGGAATAGTCTGTGCATCATTGCCACACTTCAAACCCCTCATCGATCGCTTCCTTCCAAGTCTCATGGGTCGTAGTCGTGGCGCGAGTAAGGTGAAAGGCAACTCTGCTCCTTCGAACTCGCAGCAGGCCCAGGGAAATTACATCAAGCAAACACACGACACCGAATACGAGTTAGAACATGGGGGAATTCCTAAGTGGAACGATACCTACAATGGCAAATACGAAGAGAACATTATCAACAACATTGAGGGTGGAGATACTATGTACAGTGCTCACGATAGCGAAGAGCACTTAAGGGGCATAGAGCATCAAGGAACAGGGGACGGCATCTACAAATCCACCAAGATTGTCGTTAGTCGCCTTCCACAGGCGTGAATAAAGTTTGTACAATGATGCGCAGTAATACGGCTAGGGCGTTTGGAATCACGTTACGATCTATGGGTTGGTGACAGGAAGTCATGATGTACATGGTATTCGGAGGAAGGTTGGTTGAATTCTTCATTGTATACAAGTTTGTACTAGTAAATATAGTTGGTTGGATACCCTGGTTTTTTTCGATTACGATGTTTTGCTTCTAGGAGGTATTTGAACTATAAAAATGGGGCTTTGGCTGTATCGGGAGAGAGATGCTTGCGTTCTGGGCTAAGCGCCAACATGAAGCTATTCTGAATTGAAGTGGCGCCTATCACATAACACAAATTGCTTAAGCGCTCCTGTGATGCAATTGATCTAGAGAAGTGATAACGTCTATCACACAATCTAACTTCGCACATCCGGAACATAAACAGTTGTGTGCTAAAATAGCGCCGACCGACACAGTGGAAATCACAACGTCAAACCCCACATCGGGGACCACCACTTGCACTCTCGTCACAATCACATCTCCACATCTCCACATTCTGTGCAGCATCCATGCACGTGAATTCGGTGGCCAGCAATCTCGACAATGGGGTTCGTGATCTTTCGTGCGCACGTCTGTAGTCCCCAACACAATTTCCGGAAATCGGTTCATTCGCGCTTGCATACTCTTTTTTAGCTTCCCATCACAGAATAACATACGCAAGTCAAGGCATACACACACAGGCAATGACATACGCAAGGAAAGACAGGCAGATGCGCAGCATGATATGCATAGAGGTTTCCCCAATTCAACTCCTGCGTCGTTTTCAGCAGTTACACATTCACGCCACTCTTATGCGCATACACCGAAAGTGCGGAGACGGGATATTAAATTATTCGCAAGCGAGGTGCAGAGAGGTGAAAACCACAATATTGGAAGATGGGGGTTCCGGCTGAAGCGAGATTTTTTTCTTATTGAATGCATTGTTTTCGGGCTTGATTAAAGGCGCTGAAGAAGCTCAGCGCAGCGAGATGCGTCTGGCTCATAATGCATCCCGACGAGCTGGGGTTCGGGATGTAACTTCCGCAGGGTTACTGAATGGGCCGCGCCAAGTACGTGGTTCGCGGGGAAGCTGGGAACCTTGGGAGGTCTGTCACCTTCGGTAGATGGAAATCTAATTGACACGCCGCAGTCTTGCATGTCTGGATGTTCCGGGAGGTCTGTCAACTTCGGTAGATGGAATTCTAATTGACACGCCGCAGACTTGCATGTCTGGGAACATGGCGAGCATGTTGCTAATTTTCTCTCGGAATTGTTTCCCTGCCAGAGGATTGTGATCAGAAAGTTTATTAGATGGTTCCTGAGAGTGTGATATGCTACCTAGTTACTCAAGCGATCAATGTCCACGGCTAGTCCAGCGCATGGCCGTCACAATTTTATGGTTGCCGCTGCGCAAGTGATGAAGCATATCTCATGGTTGAATAAACCCTGGCTAAAGGATCCCGCTCCATGTCTTCCCGCAGCGATGGCGACATGATTGCAGCGGGGTCGCGGCGGGTGCTTTTAATTTGCATCAAATTCCTCCTAAAGGTCAGTGTGATTGCATTTCACAAGTAAATTAAAGAATACCCGCCAGCATTTGCTAGGGGCTACAAGCAGAGTCTTTGGGCTTTTCACTTAATCACATCAACAGCCGCTGTCTCCTAGACCGACGAGTCCAGTCTTGGGAATTTGTCGCCGCCGGTTGTAATACCCTTCAAACATCACTCCTAGCTTGGTCACCTGCGAATTGGCCGGTATGCTAGGCAGCGAAAGGACGATGTTGACACTGAGACAAGACAACATCACTGCATGAAAATCTCGTCACGGCTCTGCTGCAACGCCTTCAGAGTTCCCCCAACGCTCGTCGCAGCTCGGGGATAACTTACACGATACACATTCAGTCTTCCATCCCCGGGAAAACGAACAACCGGACTAAAAGCTGCCCTCACCAGCACATTGTGACAGAACAATAATTCGGTAACTAACAAGCAGGTGATTGGAATGAACACGAAGCGCTATGGTACTCCATAAAATCAAGATTGAACACGATTTCATAAGACAAGTACACTAGTAGATCGACATGAATAACTGATTGCCCTTCTGTGGCTTTCCACTTCTTATCTATGAACATGCATATGACATGTTCCCAGGTAAAGCGAAGTAGATGAAGCCTATCTTGATTATTATGGGCATAAGGCCTCTATTTAACTATGGCTATGCCTTTCATCGTCCGATGTTCAGGTCGGCGATCATATGCATATTCGGCCCTATTGCCTCATATCGCGACACCTTCACTATGGCATACATTCAGTTCCAGCTGATGTAGCTGCTCATAGATCATTGCCAACTTTTTTTTTCTGGAGAAGACAGCAGCCGGCCTCTATAAAAAGCTCAAGAGCCCCGATATCAACTGCAAGAACTTTGCCTCCTTGGGTGTATACACCATTAGTCTTGCCACTTTGCGAGACATAAATCCATCCGAGTCCCTCCGGCTCTACCAAACCTACACTCGTCGGTCCAGACAGTGTCGTCTCATTCAACCATCCAATGAGCGCCGTTACTTTTCCTCCGTCCAATCCTATTTCCAACACTAATGCTCCTCCTCCATATGCTATGTACGCGACGCTTCGTTTCACGTCAAGTGTAAAGTCATCCGGCCCATATTAATCGGACAAGATCTCGACCGGACCTGTAACTTTCAGGCACTAAGGGAGAATGGAATGCGGCCGAAGAGTGTAAGACCGGTGTTAGTGAAGTATATGTACACTAGATCTGCATCGTCGGGACAGGCGAGAACCTCCAAGCTATTGACACTAAAAGCTAAGGATGTCGAATTTGGTGGCTTGAGTTCTGGTTCATCGATCAAGATCTTATACTCGGATGTCTCGACGTTGATAGAGTAAATGAAACCATAGATTGCATAAGCAGCGATGACCAAATTCTAGGCGGAGGATAATGTCGTGAAACCAATGATAGAGCCTGCTTATGAGACGATGGCGACTTTGGATATGATAGCACCGGTATTATTGGAAGCATTATAAGCCGTAAGATCAACGGAGTAGATAGTGTTGACTCCGGTAGTGACACTCGCTTTGGATGTTAGAGTAAAGTTCCTGGTGATGAGATAAAAGTGGCAGGGATAGAGCTCTGTGATGCCAAGAAGTGAGAGCTCTGGCGAGAACGAACGGGCCAGTGTCACGGTAGAGTTCGATGATGGATTGGATTGGAGATAGAGGGGTCTATAAGGTAGAGGTAGGATTGGTGACATCTGTTACCAGGACCTGATTGCTAGACGTTACCATTAGGTTCTCAATCTAAGTGGGGTGTGGGAACTGGTGGACGAGTTTGGATGCTGGCGTTATCAAAGGTGAGAAGTAGTTATGGTTGCCTAGAGCATATGTTGGGAAGATGAGGAAGCTGGAAAGCTCCAGAAGGGAGAGGTGCATGATGTGGTAGTCATCGAAAGGAGAAAGGAAGGTGGACGTCTTACCAGACCTATGGCGGCATCCTCAATATATACTTGTTTCCATACCGCGAAAAGCTTTTATCTGAGGGAATGAAACATTGCAAGACATGCATAAGTCTAAGCTATTAGATCTGTGTCGGCCTTTCCGAAGAGGTATGAACCTTTAAGAACCATAAGTCGTGATTTGAAGTGAAGCCTTTTTTTGAATGACCCTCAACGCGGACATTGTAATCCATCTGGACTCCACACGACATCGACACCCAGTTTCCTCACTCTAACTGTATCAATAAAGTTAGTACTGTTGTTTGTACGGGGTTTATGCAATATCATCTCGTTATTGATGAGGGGAAGTTGTTGGAAGAAGATATTGACTCCGTGCCAAGGAATTTCGGGACCGAAGCTTAAAGACCAATCATATGTTCCACCGCCTAAACAAACGACGACGTGCAATATGGCACGCATTACATTCTAGCAGCAGTATCATTATGCGTTCATAGAAGCATTCTCGCAGGACAGAAAACACAAACGAACTCAAATTCAATCCTTTGGCCTATGCGGAATACCCTGAGTGCGCAGGTTTGCGGTCTACGCTGGCCTTCATATTCTCGTGGCCTGTTGAAGGTCCTGCCAGGACTTCATCTGCCCTGCCAAATCTTTCTGAAACTCCTCCACAGGTCGAGCAACCTGTAAGATGTGCTTCAGCTTTGATTTTGGCTATATTTCCTAGATCTTGCATAATCTACGGTGCATGGAAGGAGATTGCGAATCTGCCGACCATAGAACTCCTTCGAAGTAATGGGATATTGACTGCCGCATGAAAATGAGCGCACTTCCTTCTGGGGATGGTCTAAAACGACCTTGGCTTTTGCTTTGCAAGTACATGTCTGCTTGGTCACTGCTGCTGGTGAGTGAATTCACAGTGAACCCATCGCTCATCTTGGAGCCCGCGAGTCGTTCTCTCTCGTAGGATTTAGACAGCCTTTTATATGAGAAGTAGACTGCAAGATGGCTCGGGTAGAAATTGACAATTTGGTGGGCCAACTCGGCATTCTGGGGGTTTGGGGGGT
>LLKJ01000801.1:0-15973 GCA_002242865.1 Clarireedia sp. CPB17 | reverse complement strand
GTATAAAGGGGCAGGGGAAGAGGGAAGCCTTTTGGAGGAACGTTTTACTCGTTCGCGTACATTTGTTTATGGGGTGCGCGATGGGAGGGATGGGCCAGCTCGAATAGGGAGAGCGTAGAGAGAAAGAGGGGCATGCGACGCGATAAGAGGTGCAGGGAAGTGGGGTTATCGTGAAGGAAACGAGCGTTACGTGCAGAGCGCTAGATGAGGTGGATGGAGATGATTGAGGGAATGGTCATTTATTGATAAGTTAGATGTGGAGAAAAGTTGGGGTATAGAGGATTAAGAATGAGGGGTTGTTGTGTGGCAGTTGGGATACAGCTAGCGTTGCGATTATGTAAGCTGAAACAGGTGCTGACCAAGAGGTGCTTTTAATAACCATCATCCTCACTACACCTGGATTTCACGGGCGTCAGAGTGGGATATGAGATATGTAAGTAGAAATAGAACGCAATACGTCACAGAGGAAGCAGTCGATTTACTTTTGAAGAATCTGATTGTTTATTCATATCATATTCACACCAACACCAGCTAATACATGACTTGTTCATCGCTATCATCATCGCTTTCATTGACTTGACTCTCCCTCTCAACTGTTAAAGAAATAGTACTTCCTTCCCTCACAAATGAAAATTCCCATGGTATGTCCATCGTCCACTAAATATGCAGCCCCCGAGTTCAACAGAGAAGAACTGGGAGGAAAACGCGAACACCAAAATATAAAAGAAACAAGAGCGCCGTGGTAATAACGCCCTTCCAAAAGTGCCCCCCTATATCCTCATCACCAATAGAAGAATGTTTTTCAAAGGAAAGGTATCTGGCCAAAAATGTCGATCTGCATCGAGTTAATGAATGTCGGTTGGGCTGTCTCTTGAATTGCATCGACAGCTATTATCCATCACTCCTGAACAAATGTCTGTACATCCGAAGCAGATTAAGAATATAGAAATGCAAAATTAGCAATGAATCATGCTGTTTTAAATATGATTGAGGCAGTGCACGGCCTCCTTTCCGCTCAATCCCAAATGTTTGTTGCTGCGGAGGTTGTTGACATGTCCGTTCATTGGTGGTCAACATATATAATAAGTTTGTCGTTTCGACGTAGAGCGACATCGAGGTCGTTGTCACTCATTAGATTCGGTTTCTCACCGCTTGGTTCATCTTTGTAGTATAGGGCGACGTCCTCGTCTTGCGGGATCTTTAATCGATCACAAATTTTCTCATAAAGCTGCTGGAATTGAATATCTGTGGGCACTCTGATCGCGATGAGATCGTCACCGAAGTAAATTTTGATCTTCATGGCGGATGGCGGTTGCCCATTTCCATTCTGTCCAGGAGACATAGAGTTGCTCTGTGATATAGATGATGTCTGGCGCGTTGGGCCTTGGCCGTTGCTTACGGAGAGTGAGGATTGACCTCTTTGGTGTGAAGGAGCCGCTGTAAGTCCAGTTGGACCTCCACTAATATAACCACCGTTCAAATTGCCTCTAGAGGATTGCCGTGATGCTGCACCGCCAGGTGAGTCGTTTGAGGACTGCTGTGAGCCTGCAGACAATCGATACTCCTCTTCAACGGCATTGGGATCTATTTCGTAATCACCCTCCCGTGGGGCAAAGAATTGCTTCACCAGAGCACATCGGGAGATGTATGGAGGCTGAGTTAAGAGGTTCTTAACATACGCATCCAAGTTGTGCTGTCGTCCTTCCGTTATCGCGTCCGTCACATAGTTTACCGGACCTGGCATGTATGGCAAAGACCTCTGCTGTGTGCCCGTGTTTCCTGCTTCCGCTGGAAACTCCGTCAGAAGAGCAATCTGAAAATCGTAAAAATCTTCGTAATATCTCGAGAGCTCAAAATGCCTTCCGTCCTCCATAACAGCCTCAATAACGAACCAGTATTTGTCTTCCGCAAAGCAATATCGTGGTATTCGAGCTGATATCGGCGCAGCGGCTGAAGTGTTGGATTGTGAAGGTGCTGAATATGGATTTTGCGGCACTGGTTGCACCGGCTGGGCTTTCGCTTGTTGGGATTGTCGTTGATCCTAGAACTGCGTTAATACCACTTTTTGAGGAGATAGAGAGAAATCACAACTTACATAGCCTTGACCATTTTGCTGGCTTTGCCTCGAGTTCTGCTGTAAGCTCATTCTTTCCATGTTTCGCTGCAACTGTTGCTGCTGCTGCTGCTGCTGTTGTTGTTGCTGCGCACCATTTGGAACTTCGAATTTGCCCAAGGTGATACTGCTGTTCTTGTAATCCGCCGCCATTCTCTTCCACTCTTCTACTTTCGGTACACCCGCCCTCTGTACAGCCTCGTGCGCATTCGGTACAGCCTTTCCAGTGCTCATATCACGTATCTCGATGAAATCGACTGGTATCAGTCCTGGACCGCCAAGTCGCCCAATGGGCTTCGCGACAAACCATTCTGGGTTCGATTGAGCAATAACAATAATAGCCTCCCCGGCCTTGGCTTCCAGTTCATCAGGTCGCTCGGCCGCAAAATCGTACATTACCACTCCGTAAACCATCGCGCCGGTTCCTTTCATGGTCTTTGAGAATCGTTGTCCGCCACCGCTATCTGGCGGACTTATTAATGTGCCTGAGCTCGACATGTCGGAATAACCCGAATCGTGATCCACCTTCATGCCCATAGGCGACTTATCGGACTGCCCGCTATCTCTCTCCGTCTTGCCCAATGCCTGGAAGTATTGAACAGGTACCAATCCCATCGCATCTGGAACTGCAGGATTACATGCCTCGTACCAATCCGTGTCGTTCTCTCGTCCTATAACATGGAAGAAGTCGCCCCTCGCGAATGATAGTTCCTGACTCGATTGTGCTTCATAATCGTACAGTGCGCGAATAACCTAAAATGTTTTCCAGCTCGTTAGCACGACGATCGCGGACTTGGGAACCGGCAGATGTGTTTTGCAACATACCTTTTTGGGAGGGACTATCGCAACAGCTGATTTGGGGGTTATGGATATATGTTGGATTTTCGAATCCGCCTTCTCGCCTTTAATCGACCTGCGAAGAGCCTTGAAAGCCATCGTCGCTGTTAGCAATAACTCTTAAATCTGTGCAATGCTCGAACAGGGCAGAAAGGTAGACTGACCTTCATATTGATTTTGCTTTATGCAGTACTCCTCGAAACGCAAGCCAAAACGAACGCGATCAGGCAAAAGGAAAAATAATGCGGACCGTTGCTTCTTTAAACGTTGATACAGCCGTAAATTATGATCGTCGTTGATTCGTATGGGTAATTCTATCGTATCGTTCGTTCGTGCGTACGTCCGTTCACTCTTGCTTTTTACTTTCTGTTCATGCAACCCTTCGCTTTCTTTCTTTCTTTCTTCCGTTCTTTCTTTGAGGGCGGCAATTTCAAAATAAAGCCAAGCGTCGGGTTCACAACTGCGTAAAAGAGGGCCGCGACTTAGCTGAGGATAAGGTGGGGTGAGGAGACGAGAGCGAAAATCGAGAAAAGCGAAAGATTTGGATCGAAGAAGTGAAATCGCAACCAAATCCTGCCTTTTCCTGCGATATTGTATTGCGCGCGTGGTGTTTATGCTCGTACTTTAGGTAGGTGGTAGGTGGTAGGCGGTAGGTGGGCTGTGGGAGGATGCGATGCGTCAGGGTAATAAAGAGGGGAGGGAAGGGAAGGACTAGGCTGGTAGCGAAACCCAAGAATTCTCGAGAAAATGGCTGCCCCTCAAGCCGTCGAACGTTATATTGATGGGATGCCTATGTGTAACACGATAGATAGTTGGTAGCTGAAGGTGGCTCTTCCAGTGGCTACTTCGTGCAGTATACTTGTAAGATGTTTGTAAGTCCTTCATCAATTGTCGTGACAGTCCAGGTCTAGGTCCATGGTCGCGATGCGAACAATTTTTCGATTCACGCAGATTTGCCCGCGGCGATGGTTTCCGGATGGTCTAGGATGCTGGGTAAGGCAAGGCACGGTAAGGTAAGGTGGGTAGGGTGGAAGGGTGGGACAGTGGAACAAGTTTAGTCAAAAGTTCCAGGTTGTCTTTCCGGGTCAGTAAGTTGCTTGCTTGCTTTGCCGTGGAGCTGCTTTTGCTGCAAATGCTTCCTTTGCCGTCGTCAGGATCAAGGGAAGTGGCAGGTGAGGTGTACTTTCTCAAAGGGATTACGGAGGTAAGGATGTTATATGTATTAATTCTGTTCGTTAAATCTACTGCACGAGGCTCATAAAGGTACATACCAACGTGGATCGGGAGGCTTATAAAGGCAGACGAACGGCGGTAGAGGAAGGCTTATGGGGCTATGTCGCTACACTCGGTAGCCGTGGACAATGACGATGGGATGTGATGGGGGAGCAGGAAGAGGAAGAGGAAGAGGAATGGGGAAAGGATGCAAGTGCTTCTCCACCTGCTCGGTCGGCAGTCTTCATCTCCATCTGCATCAACTCTCATGTCCTTTCGATATCCCTACTCGAGTTCTCTCCGACTCCCTATTCCTATCCCTATCCCTATCCCCGTCCATGGAAACTCGACTGTGTACAATTGGCTTCTGGGCTTTTTCCTAAATGTCCGTTTTCCACGTTTTTGCGACTACCTGGTGTACTTCCCGGGTAGCATTGAACAGCGGGGCCCAAGCAAAGTGGTACTCAATCGACAGCTTTCCTTGCCGCTTTTTAAATGCGTGAGGTTAAAAAGAGGGACTGTCAGCCAATCAGTCTAGGAATATTTTAAAAGTGCAGCGACAGTTGAGATTATCAGCCAATTATACTGTATGCGCCTGTCTTGATCGTTTATCTGTCAAGCTGCTAACTGCGGAATATCGATGACTGCTAAGCCAAAATCTCCTTGTTCTACTTGTAGTTCCAGCTGGGTGGATACAAGCACTGTTCAATAGGATCAACAAACACCACGGCCAAAATGATATTTCCACGTTTTAGCAGTGCATCGTGACTCAACTCGGAAAGTATCGTGAAAGGTCCGAGTTTTGTCTTGTGCACACTGCACACGTACTCTGTAGGGATCCTTTGCAATTATGGAGTACGGAGTGAAATGCCCTTTTCTTTGTTCCATCCGGGAAGCTCCACGATGCTTGGCCATCTTGCGCAATACTGAATCTCTATTGGGTAGCATGATCATTTTGCGACAAAGCAGACTTCCTTGATTGGGCTGAAATAAAATTGAATGATCCAATCATCAATCGAATCTAAGCTGGCGGGGCAATCAGATCCAATCAGCGAAGTGATAGGGGTGTCCTTGCTTCAGAATACTCCGTACAGTATCAAACAACGTGGAGGGCATGAACCACGATCACCAGTATCCCCTGGTGCTTGGGCAGTTACTGTTTCTCATAGACAGCATTCCGAACGCTATATGCTATCGAGTATAATAGAAAGGCATCTGTCTTATTAATTGTACTCTATCACATATATGCCCTTTATTGTTCCGAGATGACTTAAATCGTTCTTGCACAACGCCGATGCTATTACCCAAGGAGAGCAACATCCAGTACTACGCAATGCACAATGCACAATGCACCGGATGCAGAGTTCATGTATGGATTCATCATGGTCTGTTTCCAGTTCTTACTCCTGCAGCAGTCTCTCTGGGACCTGCAGCTGCAGCTTCACGTTTTTAGCTTTGGGGAAGGATAGGACATTATCGTCTATGTGTCTTAGATTTCACCGCCAGCCAATCATGAGGATTGTCTCCCTCGGACCCATCTCCACCGCCAAACCGGTCGGACCCTTTTCAACAACGGCGGCACGCTGACACTGGAATCTCCAAGCCAAATGTGGAGCAGATCGCCCTATCAACTCATGGCTCAGGGCCAGGGCTGACTTTACGAAAGAGAGCGTACAGTATCAGTGTTACCACCTGTTGCGGAAGGATATTTTTGGTTTTTGGGTTCCATGCCCCCATTTACAAGTTACTGTCCTATTATTATATCAATCCAACGGCATGGTTATAGCATTTACAGTTACAGTCGCAGTTAGCACACCGCAGTTGTCGTCTTCCTCCTTCCACCTACAACCACTTCGTCGCTCCGAACGCACCCACCAGCACGGGATCTTTTGCAATATCACGAAGATTTCCATCAACACTTGGCGTCTGGACCCATCAAATCTCGAGGTTGTTTAGAACATCAATGATGACATCGTTAAGTTAATTCAATCCCTCGTTTAGGATAGATTAAATCCCATTATCCCATAAAAATCTCAATTTGCTTTTCTTACCCTCCCCTCCCCGTCCACATCCACAGCAGCAGGAAGCCACCTCCTGTACCGTGCCTGTAGCTAGCTCACAGGTGTCACAAGCAGAAGATACAAAGTAGTATGCTGCATTCTGTCGAGATACTGTACTCTGTACTTCAGGTACACACGCCATACCTGCTTTCGTTTTCCACCGCAGGAGAGGCCTGGGCAGAACCGAAAAATCCTCGCCGTCACACTTCACATGTGGTAATCACAGATTCTAGCTTCCGAAGCTCAGGAGTCAACCCTCGGATTCTCTTCAAACTGTCGAGACTCAAAGCTCAAAGGGGTAGATTTGGTAAACCTCGGGTGCGTGGGGGAAAAGCATTCGCAACTCCAAGGGATCGAGTTTCCAAACGAACATCCCACAATGCAACAATATACCCACTTACTCTTGCCTACCTTGGTCGACACAGCATGGAGACAGCCTGAAAATCCAAGACATTATACTACGTCACATCCTGCCTATATTTTCAACCTTGAAGATCGGTCAAATCCCACCTTGAGTGAGCTTCGACTACGTCTTCTGTTATTTGTTCTTCCTTCTTGTGCAACAATACCTTCTGCTCAACTCCATCTTCTCACCATACGAGGATTGGCAAATCCATCCATCAAACGATTGGTCTCACCTCATTACACCACACGATACTCATACAAAGTAGATACAGTAAGATACGAAGGAACGAACACCTTTTCACTGTCACCAATATTTATCATCTCACATCATATCCAACTAACATTTTTCCAACATGGACTCCACCGAAATAGGGGGCAGCGAGTATCTTCACCAACAACCGTCAACCTTGAAATTCCCGTCAACTAACCAACTTCAAAAATAATCAATCTATCTAGTCATCCACCTAAAAAAAGACAACCCTTCCCCTTTCCACCACCAAAGGTTCTCCCCATGCCGTAGAATATTCCAGATGCCAAAACCGTCCCGCGCCCAGCACCCGATTCGATCATCGACCGAAAGTTCATCTATCTATCTAACTTATCTATTCCGCCTCCCGGTCTCAACTAATGTACAGCATCCCGCATCCAAGCCTTAATGACGCTATCTCACCCAATTACCTACTCACCACTTCCTAGGTACTCCTATTGTAGGAAGGGAAATCTCATCCTAACCAACGAACCTAGAATCCTTCACGCCTACGCCCACGCCCTAGTCTAAACGAATGAACGAGCGGGCGGGCGGGCCAAAACTCACTTTCTATCCATCCATCTGTCACTGTGCCTGTCAACAATATCTTTGTCTCGCCTTGTCAAAACCAAGCCCCGAAAAAGCAAACTCCCAAGCTCATACACATGTACGTCATGATCGTTCCACAAACCCTGACACAGAAGCAACGTCCGAGACCCGAAACCTTTATCCGTGACTCTTCCGCGTCGGCTACCTGTCTATCCGCTGGTACCCTGCGTGCGGGGGAGGTGGGGTACTGTAGTGGCTCTCGGACGCCGAATTTTCACTTTTGTGCATGCGTTTTGGGTTTGAATGGGTGTTTATTTGCGATTCGTTGCTGCGCTTCGCTACACTGCTCGTATATCGTCTTATACATATCTTACTAAGTAGCCCTAGAACTACACGCGGGGTCTTCTCCCTTCTCTTCTCCTCCTCCCTAGGAGTAAAAGCCGTACCATACGTTCCCGGGTCCCCATTATGAGTAGTACCTCGCCTGTATCCCATCCCATCACAATCTATAGTCTTTTAACTACCTAGCTCGCCTTACTCTCAGGGGAATGAAAATACCCGCAAGATGATATCTCGATATAGTAGCAGCCTGCCCGTTCCTTCGAGCAATGTATATACTCTAATTTAACCACAATTTACACCCTGCGTGCTCGTGATAGTAGCATCTCATGCACTTCATTCTCTTGCAGGCAAGTAGTCTTGCTGTACTTCCTTTCCGTGTCTGTTCTCGCCAGATAGACGTGTTGCTCATAGCTCGTTCTCGATATTGAATTCCATCATGACAGCACTATCTCAGTTGTTCAGTAGCAGTCTAACATAGTTCGTTCCAGGCATGTACTCGTAGCTAGCATTGCAGACAAGCAAACAGAACTAGTAGTTTTGGTACTGATATACAGACAGTGATGTGAAGTGCTTACTCATTTCATAAAGACCGCGAGAGCTTAGAATACTCTCCTCGGCGCAATCACATAGCACTAGTAGTATAGCAGCTCATATGGCAAACAGATGATCCGCTTAGCTTTAACTAGCTGCATGTTGACTAGAGATGGGTTTGGCGGATGGCTTGTCGCCCAGAGCTAGCAAATCTAGGCCGTAGTTACGCACGCGAAGTGCAATCCTCTTCTGGCGCTGTATGCTCCGCAGATCTGCGAGCAGTAATCGTTATGTACAGCATCGTATTGTTTTAGTACCAAGACACAGATACCCCGTCATGATGCGTCTTTGCTTGCAGGAATTCGTCTGCGTCCCGGTATGTATTCTCGATCGTGGCAAGCACCACATAACCTCATTTGGCGACCCTTGTTCCGAGATGATTCCGGAACCGTTAATCTCCATGGCTAACTCTAGGAGTTCGGAGAGGAGCTGCGCGTCTCGGTATTTCCGTGCTAGACCTGAGTGCACCATCGTGAAGCACAGGAGCTTGTGAAAGCGTGTTTGGAGCTGTGGTGATGAGATCTTGACTCTCGATATCCGCCGGCATTGGTGGGTGATATCTCAAGTGAATATGTGATATGCGAGGACTCTCCAGCTCTGGTCTAGATGGTGTTCGCCGATACGTAAGCTGTCTTCGTTCAAGGTTCGAGTAAGTTAAAGTGCAAGCGTCCGAGTCGTAAGAAGGAAGGTTCATAGTACTCATGCGAGCACTGCTGGCATCGAACCATGTTATGGATCAAAATATTGCGGTTTTGTGCGGTATTCCAGAAGTTGTTAGTTTGCCGCGAATATAGTACTCTTTTTCTAAGTGCAGACCCAGACAGTGTCTTCCTATCGAATATTGAATGATTGGTTGTCATGTTGATACCTCGACAGTAGATCCATCAGCCATCCATTTCCTCCTTTGAAGCCCCTGCGACCAAAAGCATTTGAACTACTGTCTCGTGTTTGTTCGTGTGTGCGTGCCATATTGGTGTTCGACCGGATTCATCCTTCACACTCGGGTTTGCGCCTTCGTCCAGGAACGCTTTAACCATTTCACTGTTTCCTTGCTTGGCTAACAACAACAACAACGGTGCCAAAGTGCCAATACCTTTATTTCGATATTCTTGTAAAAGCAACAGTGTCACATCCAGGAAGTCATTACGTATTGCCCACATGAGTGGCGTTCGGCCATCATTGTCCATTGCCTCGATATCAGCGTTCCTTCTGATGAACAATTCAACTGTATATTTGCATCCCATTTTGGCAGCCCATATCAGTGGTGTTCGGTCAGACAAGTCTCTTGCCTCCATGTCCGCACCAGCTTCAAGCAAGATTATTGCTGCAGCATCGCACCTATACTCACTGGCAGCAGTGATTAATAGTGGTGTTCGCCCATTCGAATCTCTTGCCTCTATATCAGCACCGGCTTCAAGAAGTAGTTTCACTATCGCTTGCTTTTCATACTCAACAGCCTTTGACAGCGGTGTTTGGCCAGGCGAGTCTCTTGCCTCTATATTAGCACCAGCTTCAAGCAATAGTAAAACTATTGCTTCCCTCCCATAGTCAACAGCCCTTGACAATGGTGTTCTGCTATCTGCATCTTTTGCTTCTAAATCAGCATCTGCCTGAATGAGTAGCCTTATTATATTTCCATTTCCTTTCTCGACAGCCAATACCAGTGGTATCTGACCATTGATATCTTTTCCCTCTATATCAACACCTGTCTCGAGTAGTAGTTTTACTATCGCCTCGTTCTCATAGTGTATGGCCCACAGTAATGGCGTTCGACCTTTTCGGTCTCTTCCTTCTTTATTAGCACCTGCTTCAAGCAATAACTTTGCCGAAACTTCGTCATTATTGGCTACCGCCTGTGACAAAGGCAACATGCCCGCGGCATTTCCGATCTCTGTGTCTGCCCCCGCATCTAGTAGTAGCCTAGTCGTGGTGTGTTCGCGCGCGTTAATTGTCCACAATAGCGGCGTTTCTATCCAGTAATCAAGTGGACTTGATTTCAGATTACACTCTCCTGTCGCGAGGACAAATTCGACCAGGCAGGTGCTGCCGTACACTACTAGATATGAGAGAACGCCTCTTCGTAGTGAGTAAGTGAGGTTACGACTAGGGCGAACTTGTTGATCGGTATCTATGCAATACTTCTTATATATAGCGTGAAGACGAGATTCTTGGCAGCGAGATTTCACCTTGAGTTCCAAAAATGCCTTGATGGC
This sequence comes from Clarireedia sp. CPB17, assembly GCA_002242865.1. Classification (NCBI taxonomy): domain Eukaryota; kingdom Fungi; phylum Ascomycota; class Leotiomycetes; order Helotiales; family Rutstroemiaceae; genus Clarireedia; species Clarireedia sp. CPB17. Next base: position 5,404 of record LLKJ01000801.1, on the reverse strand, counting down.
TTCATAGCTTCCATTTACTATGGCTGCGAGTAAAGGAAAACCGTAACACTCATCTTCTTCTGCAAGGAAAGAAGTCCCCTGCGGATGAATACGAATGAGGGCATCCAAGTCTCGCTCAGCAAGTAGAGTAGACTAGCAGAGTCTGTGTATCTTCTGTTGTTGCAATCGACGAGGACATTATTGAGAAATATCCAATTTCTTTTGTCGAAATGGGCCAAAAAGTTTCCCTGCTCTATCCTATTTTGTTGGGCATCATTCGCGTGACGATAGACGTTGATTACCGCATACTCGAGAAATGGATGCTCCGATAAGATTTTCTGTCGCAGCTCGTATGTTTCGTAAGCACTTGGTAGAGGCTCTGGTATATCAATGCAATTTCCCGCCGGAGTGGTCAACCGTGCAATACAGCAATTTGCCAACTGGGCAATGCAGCAATCTTTCAGGATTTCGTGGCTATGGCCAATGAAGTTACTGGAAGTTTCTGGCGATTGCCCTGCATATTTGCCCAGTAAGAAGTCTCGGACAGACTCGTGAATGAATTATACTTCGGAGGCTTTGTTTCGTGTTACCTCAGCCAGACCTTTGGAAGAACTCCTCACGAAAGTACTTATCTGATCAGGATCCACATCGTCCGGATCCCAATGACCAGATGAAGATTTGTCAAGACCAAGCTGAATAGCGAAGTAGAGTTCCGGTGGCTTCAAGGGACGAGCAGCGAATAAAATCCATGTCAGGCACAGCTGTATTTGTTCCCGGTTCTGTCCATCTCGCTCCAAAATCATTTCGAACAATTCAGATAGTTTGGGCGGAATTTGATTGAGACGCTCCTGGACTTTTTTGAGCGAAATAGAGCTATTAGGGTATTCTGAATTTAGGATATCAAGAACCAACACGACCCAAAGAAAGATGTTCGAAGATTTCTCAAGAATCCGAGACCGAATTTCTTCCGCTGCTCTGGACTTGCCAAGTCTAAGTTTCGACTTAATGTATTGCTGAATGTCTGAGGTATGTCCTGTCTGATCTTCCAGGACAATTTCAATGCCTCTCTGTATGACAATGGTTGGATAATGGCGACTTGAGAAACACACCTTGAGAAACACACTTGCAATCGAACCTTTGCATCTCTTGCACAGTCGCATAGCCCCTCGAAGAAGAAGACCATATCTGCAACTTCATCCTCGTCACATTCATCTAAAGCATCAACAAATACAGTCAATGACTGACCTCTAAGACTCTGAATAGCATGCGCCAGTGTTTGCTTCAATGCCTCTTTGTGCCATCCAGTGCGCTCGATGACACGCGCGCCATCACTCGTCATCCACTCTAAGCTTTCCTTCAGCTGTGGCGCTTTCTCGAAGAGCTGGTGAAGAAGTGAACGATACAATCCTATAACCGATTTCTCCAGATCTGTACCTCGGGCGAGGAAAAAGAACGAAATAGTGATTTGCGAGGCATCTCCTCTTGCTTTTCGTCGGGCCTCCTCAAACAAGAATTTCATTAGAGTTGATTTTCCGATCCCGGGGTTGCCTTTAATCCAAAGGAAACCGCCGTGATCTGCATCCTGGGTCATGTCATTCCAAGATAAGTATTCCGCTGAGTTAAGGAACCAGCGGCAAGTTGTTCCTTGGGCAGGTGTTAGAATAGTTAGGCGCTCGTCGATTTTGTCGAAGTAGAGTTGGGCTGTCAGTGATTCTTTCATACCAGCTCTTATGCCATGGATAGTGTCCGGTGGTGATTTATATTCTGCTAGATATGTAAGATGCGACTTTTCTGAGCATGGATAATTGATAACAATTTAGACCAGATATGCTTACCACGAGATTGAAGATGTTCGTCGTAGCAGGGTAACCCGGAGGGGAGAGAACGTGTACTGTCCTCGGTTGAATCATGACACTCATGGTGCTGGGAAACCTTCTGTCGTTTTCTAGGGTCTGATTGGGTCGGCGAGCTTGTCGTATCTGCGTTGACATGGTGCTTTCGTGCACTGGATATGGACTCTTGAAGTCTCCTGGATGCGTTCTCCCTGCCCTCTCCATAAATGAGTGGCATGTAGATGTCAAAAATGCCTAGAAGAGAATAAATCTTGTCTTCCTCGCGCTTCGTTTGGCGTTTGTTGGCCCACATGAATCGTTCGTGTGTGCTGAATGAAGATAAGGGCGCTCCTCGAAGAGCTGGAAGTGCGATACCTGTTATCTCACAAAGTGGTTCTTCTAACGAGATTTTATCCCCAAGAAGATGACCATTCGAGCAAAAGAACTCCACTGTTGATGGAGCAATCAGTTCCTGGAGTGTCCAACCACGAGTGAACCATCGGCTGCTTCGAAAGGCTGATTGCCAGATTGTATTGGCTAGATCACATCCGTCAGTTACAACGTCTGATAGATATACGTAGCATTTCTTTGCGCTGCGATACCAGCGGAACATTGAGTTGATGGCTTCCGTGAGCTCGGTACTGTCCGCCTTATTGATGCAGCAAGTGTCGACCCAGCAATGCCGCAAGCCATCACGAGCAGCTTGCTCGATACAGAACCGGGTTTTCTTATATCCAGTTTTGGTTTTCCCAGTGCCTCTTATCATATCTTGGTAAGTGACCTCTTCGTCATCACCACCCCAAGTGTGGGAAAGGATCGCGTAAGGCTGCACATCGTACAAGATGTCCTTGGTCAGGCCGAAGTCGCCGTTATCCTTCAGTTCCAAGAGACGCATTTCTATATTTGCGCCATTCAAAGGAGGGTAGAACAATCGAACGGCTCAATAATACTGAAAACAGCCAGCACAAACTTGTTTTGGTGAAGCAGAAGTAAAATCTTCACAAGGGAATTATTTGAGATACAACTCAAGAGTGCCAAATCAGCGCTGCGGTCAGGTGGCTGGGTGTAAGATTACAGCTGCTGCTTCGCCACACTGCAACGATATGGAGATGGTTACGCCACAGCAAAGTATACAGAATACATAATCTATACTCCTGCTGGTTCGCTAAGTCAAAACATGGATCCATTCAAAAGTCTGAGGTCACCGAGAGAGGCTCCAATCTCTTAGAAGTGCCAGGTGCATTATAATCCACCCATCGATGTCAAGACATCGTAAACGGCATTATAGCCTGAGCAGGGACGCGGTGGGCCTGATCCATCTATCTCCACCGCTTCTAAACTCAACACCATGAATGCCTGGCGTGAAAGATTCTTGCCGAACACTGATGGATCGAGAAAGCTTTCTTACTTTATGCCGAACTTCTCTGGTCGGCATCGGTTGATTATTGCCGTCGCGGTGCCGCGGCTCGAGGGCATGCAATATCAATCTTTCATGAAGAATTTATCTCCCTTTCCTACACAGTTTACTTCCATGAACGCAAATTCCGACACCAACAACACTGGTGACAAGTGATATCAGATCACGGACCGAGAACCTCGCTCGGGAAGGCAAAGTCGTGGCCATTGTGTCTCAAGCTTGCACCCTCAAAATATATCTTCATCTAGGGTGAAGTGCCATTGAACTACTCCCAGAGCTCCGTCGTCTCTCAGGATAATTTCTCAAGGAATTAATTTCCCGTTTGAGTGTCTTAAACCTGTAGTAGCTCCTCAATTCCGAGCAAGATCCGAAGAAATGTGGGGTAAACGTCGAGATACCTTCCATCGAAGGAGGGGTCGAAGAACCAAGCTCCAGACGTCATACATATACACATTTCTTTCAACGCCTTCAAACTTCAATTTCCAAACCATTTCCTCCTTTAAAGCTACAACCTCATATCACCGAAGCAACAAGCAAGCCAAATAACCACCGCTCAAAATGTCATTCAAAACCACCGCAACCATCGCCTCCTTTGGAGGCAAGCTCCTCAAACTAAGCCACTCCGCAACTAGCACATCCTGCGACATGGCACTGAATCTCTACCTCCCGCCCGGCGCCTCCGAATCCAAGAAAGTTCCCGTTTTATTCTATCTAGCCGGATTGACATGCACGGGGGACAATGGAGCCGAGAAGGGATTCTTCCAATACGGAGCCAGTCAGAAAGGAATAGCTGTTGTATTCCCTGATACCAGTCCGCGTACGTGCCTTTCACCTTCCCTTCTTCCCCAATTCCTCATCTGGAACGGTACGAAACAAAAAGTAAGCCAGCTAACAACTCCATCCTCCAGGCGGATGCAAAATCGCCGGCGAAGACGACGCCTACGACTTCGGTAGCGGCGCGGGCTTCTACCTCAACGCGACAAAAGATCCCTGGTCGAAAAACTACCACATGTACCGCTACATTACTGAAGAACTCCCCAGCGCGCTGTTCTCCTCTTTCCCCGAGCTTGATTCCTCGCGCAAGAGTATAATGGGACACTCGATGGGCGGGCACGGCGCCCTGACCTTATTTTTGAAGAATCCGGGTATGTACAAGAGCGTGAGTGCGTTTGCGCCGATCGCGAACCCGTCGAAGTGTCCGTGGGGAGAAAAAGCTTTTGGAGGGTATTTGGGAGACGATAAGGAGAGCTGGAAGGAGTGGGATGCTAGCGAGCTGGTGAAGGGGTATAAGGGGGAGTTTCCGGCGCTTGTGGATGTGGTGAGTTTAATTATTTCTTATTCACTCCTTTCCGTTTACCTCTCCATCTAGGAAGATACGAAAGACTCAAATACTAATACTTGGGTAATAGGGAACCGCGGATAATTTCTACAAGCAAGGTCAACTGCTACCAGAGAATTTCGCTGCAGCAGCCAAGGAATCAGGAAATGATAAGAGCTTAACACTGAGATACCAAGAGGTATGAATATCCCGTTTTACCCCTAACTTTCTCCTCAAGAAAAAACAGAACTGACAAAAATCAAGGGCTATGACCACTCATACTTCTTCATCTCCTCCTTCGCAACCGATCACGTCAATCATGCTGCGAAATATCTACTTGCATAGTACGTATGTTTCCTTAATTTCCCTTCCCTCTCACACCAGTTCTCGTCACCCCGTCTTAATCTACTATGACAGAGAGCAGCAAAGGCAAACAGCAGCTAATTTACATAGAAGCGAAAACGACCAAGAAAACGAAAAAGGACACCGAAGGAGGACGAATAATGAACATAAGCTGTAAATAGCCCTTTAGATCATGTATTACCCCAAAGATAATATATATATCTGTGACGTCCGACCTAGAGGTATCATGTAAACGAATGTCTGTCACAGAACTACGATTCATTCATGATCGACTGAAAACTACTTTAAATCACAACTCCTCGAAAGTAGGTGGATGAACTAGATAACTCATGAACGGTCCGGGTCATATCAAAACACATTCCGGGACGATGAAAACAGTACAAGTTCTCAAGAGTAAGTCAGATAATCATCCATTGATTTCGGGCATCCAACCGCCTATGAGCCAACGGGCTTATATATAAGCCATCGTCTAATTTGCCTTTCCCCACTGTACCA
>LLKJ01000800.1:0-10978 GCA_002242865.1 Clarireedia sp. CPB17 | reverse complement strand
CATATGACATGATATGATATGATGTAAAGTGAAAGCTTTTGAAGACGCTTTCTCGCAGTCCAGAATGGATAAGTATGTAAACAGATAACAATTCCAAATAGGTATCGGATCAATAAGATATCAGAATCTCCTCCCCTCCCTCCTTTTCCCTCCTCTCCCGCCCCTCCATCATCTATCTACTCATACCTCCGCACCCAAATGCCCTTAAGCCAGTGCACCAAACACCGCTGAAATACTCACCTTATCATACTTAACATACTTCCCCTTCCCCTTATCAATCTCATGATAGCGATCCCAGAATCTCCCATAAAGCGGCTCTATCAACTGCTGCACCTGTCTGGCCAACAACTCTCTGACTTCCTTCTCCATGTACAAGCTCTTGTGTCTCGCAACCAGATCTTCGAAACTCGTGTTAAACGAGCGGAATTTCTCTTTGATAGCGTCTTTGTCTTTACTATTCAACCCTTTGACGATAGCCGCTGAATCAATTGTGTTCCCTGACTGAGACGGTGGCCGTTGGTTTCCTCTGTTCGTGTACTGCACGTCGAGGAGGTAGCCAGAAGGTTCGCGCCATGCGGATGCATAGAGTGTGGCGCCTGTCTTGACCCATTTTTCGATGTCGGTGTTGCGGGAGGCGAGAAGGGGACGCAGATCAGAGCTTTCGATCATGCGGTCGACGATGACGGCGTTGTTGGCGATGAAGACTCCGAGGGCGGATTTGCCGCCTTTCAGCATGGGCTTGGCTTTTTGTTCGAGGGAGGTAAGAAGGGCTTCGACGGTGTCGATGCAATAGTGGGCGAAGATTTGCTTGCCGTCTGCGTTGACATCGAAGGAGTTGAGAGTAGGGATTTGGTCAGATGAACCGCGCGTGGCGTCGGTAGTTTTCCAGCCCCCGTCGCCTATTGATATCATGATACTGGATATTGGTCGTAGGAATTCTACCATGGTTTGTAGTCGAGTCATGGTCTCTGTGGTAATCGGTACTGAGGATGCATCTTGAGGTAGGGTTGGTAGTAGATTTATCTTTCGTCGGGTGTCTTCGAGGAGTTCGGACAATGAGGATTTTCCAGTCTCTCTGATTGGCTTCAGTGCTGACGCAAATGATGGTTTCAGCTCGCCAGTCCTGCTTTCTATATTTGAGGAAAGGTTGGAGACAATTTCAATAATTTCGTAGGCAAGGTAGCAATCAGTAGGGAGGTTCGACTTGATATGTATATTCAACTCCCGAAGTGTTCTTACCAACTCCGCAATTGCTGACTGACAGGTCAGGTTGAAAACCTTGCCCCATTCGTCACGGGTGAAAAGTGCGCAGATGTTATCGTATTCCGCCAAAAATGCGCCCTCCATTCCCATCGCATAAGTTCCAATCCCATTAGTTCCCTGGCGGTATATAGCATCCGGGGTCTTCTTCTTGGCAGTATTCATTGAAGCCGATGCCAAATTTTGTAATGTAGTCTTTAGGAATGGTCCTCGAACGCTTGCATATGATTGCATAACTGGCGATTCCTGCACGAACCCCGACTGACGAACAACTGATCCTATGTAATTCGTAATGAGACCGAGTCTGGTAGTTTTGTCCTGCGACAGCAGAGGGAATGGTTGGTTCTTGGTAATGTAGTGTAATGGTTCGAGTGGTTGTGAGTCTTCCTGCAAGAGATTCTGGAAATGCGACTCCAATTGGGTATTCCCTGACTTCGACAGCTTGCTCAATTCCACCATGGCTTGTTGATTTGATCGCAGGTTCGTTCGTTTCATATCCGCCAGAGCTTTGTTGACGCGCTTCACCGAGCTCAGGAAGGCTGACAGTCCGGCCTGCTCGGGGCTACTGATTGTTAGTTAAGTGGTACCTCAGCATCGATGGATCGCGACATACCCCTTCCTAATGATATCCTCCTCATTGGTCTTGATGTCTGATGGCTGCCGAATGCGATCAATCGCCGCGATCACCCCATCAATATCTGCCAATGCCGTCAGTAAAGTGTGCAAATGCGCCAACCCTGCGCCAACGACCTACTCTGTCCTAAAATCTGCAGTTTTTGAGTGTTTCCATAGATAGGACCGATAGCTTCCTGGACCCCCTTTCCTGTAGCATCCAATCTGCCGAGCGACGCCTGGATCTTCTTGGTCAATTGACTCGTCTTTTCCAATCGCGACTTCAGCACGTCAACCTCTGCTCTAGCTTCTTCATCGGCCTGTCTGGAGCCCAAGCCGACAGCCATTTTTGAAGATGCGAGAGACCAAGCACTCCTTCCCACAGGTACGATAGGCACGACGGGTAGGGACCCATAATCAGAGGTGGTGTACATGGCGTTCCTGTAATCGTTTATCCGTGGGGCCTTGCACTAGACCGTTTCTGATGCACTGTGGCGGTGGCTTGCAGCAGATTTAGTCAATTTGTGGAGAAATACGAGCACGAGAATTGATCGATGAGCCGAGGAATTCGACAAAGTAGTTTGAAGAAAGGAAGGAAGGAAAGTATATCCTCATTGTGTCTGGGGTATCTGTTGCTTGTTGTTTGTTGACTCAGAAATATTGAAAAGGTGAACAGCGGTACTGCTCGACCCAACATAACGGACATAGATCCAAGTCGCCATTGCCATTTTCTGCCCATGACCAGAACAGAACCAAACTATCAGTTTACGTACTTCCGCAGTAGCTCAGCTCCCCATCTGTGCGGGATCGTCTCCTGGAGATTCCTTCCTTTCTGTTGTTGTCTCAACCTCAGCTTCTCCTGGAGAATACAAGTATAAGAGGATATAACTTCACTTTCTCCTCTGCCACAACTCTTTTGCATGTGCAATTCGTACGTACGCATTCACATGTCATCATCCAGACGAAATTTTCAAGCCACAAAGCAAGGAATTGTGGCTCCGTGGTAAAAACCTTTATCAGCCACACTAAAAACCAAGTAATTTATTCCGCATGTCATTCTCATATCATTTTGCACCGAGCTCGCGAGAACTTATCGCAAATCACATCGAATTTCCAAAAATTCCCCGTCATTACTTGCTCTTCCCATTGTTTTGGTTCTTTCCCATGCCCACTCCGGTCGGCTTTTCTCTCTACTCCACCATGCGCATCTTCATCATTCACTGACCCATGCTCATATGATTTGCTCGCACGCTTTTCTCCCCAGCCAATTTCCTTTTCTCTATCCCTCATGTTGCGCGCAAAAATTCCTGGTTGGGCGCGGCGACCTTCACAATTCTCACAAAGCGCCTTTCAACATGGGTGTCGACCACTTTGTCAAAATTTCTCTTCTTCCACACCACTTGCTCGGCGCATAAAATCTTTTACAACTAGATCGCAGACACGCAGGAAAATATTCTCCTCAGCCAGAAAAAAGAAAGAGGCGCAATCATCCAAGATGCCGTCGATCTCGAGACCACTGGTGGGGGTGACTTCTACCATTGTGGTTCTAGGCCTTTTCTACATCCTCTACCAGAACAACTACATCCAACCACTACCTGCTACACGATCGCGGCGCAAAGCCAAAACGGAAAAGGAATTGGCAGAAGCAGAAGCCGAGAGGTTAGCAGTTGAGAATGTCGAACAGTTCTCGGCCCTGCCCTTTCAAGCAGATGCGCAAGCCGGAGACGATTCGGCGTGGGGGAGCTTCATTGGGAAGTTCAACAACTTCTCGATCATGACGGATACGCAATGGGCTGCGGTTTCCGAAAAAGTTACAGACTTTATAATGCCAGAATGGGCGAAGGTTTTGCCCGGCTATATCGAGAAACTACAACGAGAACTGAACATGGCACCGGGTTCATTGGCAGAAGAGATATGGAATGAGGCGCATGATCCTGACATCAACCCCGAAATCGCATACTCTGCCTCTGTTCGGGTCTCCGACGAACTCTGCAAAGAAGAGAAGGAATTTCTTAGAAAGAGGAAAGCTACAACGAGAATTGCGCTTGCGAAATATTTGGATATTCCTATAGATGAAATTCACCCTGACGATGTTCCGTGCATTGCTATGGTAGGTTCTGGTGGTGGACTACGAGCGCTTGTCGCTGGTACTGGTTCCATGCTAGCATCCGCTGAGGCCGGTCTGTTCGACTGTGTTACGTACACGGCTGGGGTTAGTGGTAGTTGCTGGTTGCAAGCTTTGTTCAACTCCTCACTAAGTGAGCGTCGCCATGACAGATTGATTGATCATCTTAAAGCGCGTCTTGGTATACACATTGCCTATCCTCCTGTTGCTCTGTCTGCGCTAAACTCCGCACCTACTAACAAATTCCTCCTGAGTGGATTTGTCGAAAAGCTGAAAGGAGACCCAGACGCAGATCTTGGCTTGGTAGATGTCTATGGTTTATTATTGGCCGCAAGATTACTTGTGCCCAAAGGTGAACTCGGTGTAGACGGCCGTAACCTGAAGATATCGAACCAACGAAGCTATATCAATGACGGTGGAAACCCAATGCCGATATACACAGCTGTTCGTCATGAGATACCAATCCTTGACGGGATTAGCGACACGGAGGTTATCTCTGAGGAAGATGCTGAGGCCCTCAAAAAGAAGGCGAAGAAAGAGTCCTGGTTTCAGTGGTTCGAAATTACCCCATACGAAATGTTCTGTGAAGAATTCGGAGCTGGAATCCCCACCTGGGCACTGGGACGGAAGTTTGAAGGTGGAAAAGACATGGCCGAAGATGATACGGGTTTGCGGACTCCGGAACTTCGCTTACCACTCCTCTTTGGAATCTTTGGAAGCGCTTTCTGTGCTACACTGAGTCATTATTATAGAGAAATTAGACCCATAGTGAAAGGTCTAACCTGGCTTGGTGGCATCGACGACTTGATAGAAGGTCGAAGCGAAGATCTCAGCAAAGTCCATCCCATTGAGCCGGCCTCTATCCCCAACTTTGCATATGGTATGGAAGGACGCTTACCAGAAACGACACCGGAAAACATCTACACGAGCAAGCACCTACAATTGATGGATGCCGGGATGTCCAATAACCTGCCCATTTATCCCTTGCTACGGCCCGGTCGAGACGTCGATGTTCTGATCGCTTTTGACGCAAGTGCCGACGTCAGAACCGACAATTGGCTCTCCGTCGTCGACGGATACGCACGCCAGCGTGGCATCAAGGGCTGGCCCATCGGTGTAGGCTGGCCGAAGCACATGGACTCAGCCGAGCAAACTGTAGGACAGCTCGACGAAGCTCAGGCGGCCACTGCAGCCGAGGCAGATGCCAAGATCGAAGATGCCAAAGCCGAACAGGCGGAGCACCTCGACGAAGTCGTGCAATCCAATGGGAAGGTATCCAATAGCGACGATCCCGAAGATAGTGGCGACCTGGGCTACTGCACGGTGTGGGTTGGCACGACGGAAGAACGCTCCAGCGCCACCGATAACGAACCACCGCCGTCCAAGGCGGTGAAGGAAGACTGGCAGCTGATGGAGCCCGATGCGGGTATTGCAGTAGTGTACCTCCCGTTCCTCAGCAACCCGAAGGTGGACGGCGTAGACCCGGCTATCAACGACTACATGAGCACGTGGAACTTTGTATACACCCCGGAAGACATCGATAACGTGGTTAAACTAGCGCGGGCGAATTTCGACGAGGGTCGAGAACAGCTCCGCGGCACGGTGAGAGCTGTGTATGAGAGGAAGAAGAGGATGCGTGTGGAGAGAGAAGCGAGCGAGAAGGAACAGAGGTATCGGAGGAAGGTGAGGCTAGGTATCGTGGGGAAGAAGGGGGAAGGCGATCACTTCCATCTTACTTGAGTGATGAGAAAACAAAACAAAACAAATAATTATCGTAAAAACACCACACACAACTGTCTAAAAATGGCATCCAGTCCTCAAATGGTATCCAAGACCGTATCCAGAATTGGCAAAATATAAATAAAACACACACGACCTGATGCGGCAATTGTCTCGCGGTAAACTAAACACACACACACACACACAAGATTCGATTTTTCAGAAACGTCGTCTTGGCTGATGTCTTGGCTGGTAACTCAAGATCCAACCAAGCAAGACACAATATTATATTCAGATGCGGCTAGCACAGTTTCGTCGAATAGCATGAAGTACAGTACGCATTTGGGCATTCACAATCCAATCAATATTCCAAGAGACCCGCTCCGCCCCTCCAATAATTGGCGGAGCTTGGGTGGAGAGGAAAATGCTGCGGCTGCGGCTGCGCATCCTACTGTACAGTACGGTATCCATCCCACCGCCGGGGACGCCCGATGATCTCTGTCGTGCGGTGGGCTGCGGCTGATTGTGGTGTGGTGTGGTGGTGTGGTGTTGTGCTCAGGTCAGATGTTTGTACGTATGTGTATATATGACTAGGCCTGCGCAGGGCAGGGCAGAGCAGGATTTGTTGCTGCTGTGGTGATACGGTCGATTTACTGTACTGCATTGTACGTAGGTCGGTCTGCGAGATAGATTACTTGTGTAGAGGACGAGGAGATACTGTAGATAGATAGTTCATATACCTACCTCCCTACCTATCTACAACCTGCATATATGCCATCCAGGGGCACTAAGTTCACCATCAACAGAACTGCAGTGGTGCGTACTGTGTATGTCATGTACTCTGTACAGTATGCATGCACGAAAAGCGCTCGAGGTTACACCCGAGCGCGCCTGGACCAAGGTGGCCGAGTTGAGTGAGTGAGTGATTGATTGGAAGTACTTATGAATGGATGATGCGGCTTGATGGGTTTGTGCAATGGGAAATGGAGCTTTTGGATCCATCTTTTTCTGCTCGTTAGTGGCCGAGAGGGACGGGGCCTTGGTGTTTTGTTGGATGGGCGGAGGAGGTCCGAGGAGAGGCCTGGTGGGCGAAATACGAAATACGAAATACGGTGGTTTATGATGGTAGAAAGGATGGATCAAGTTAGATGTGAGGATAATGTAAGTAATGCATAGATTATAATTATGAGTTCATCTGGGTGAAAGAAGCGGAGGTGCTCGTGGGTAGCATTCTATAACGGTCAGCCACCACCCATTTGCCCGATCTTACTTACAGTAAGTTGTGTGCGAAGACCAGACGAAAGAACCACAGCAACCACTCCTTCATACAGAGAGGTTGGCAAAATTCCATCTCATCTTTCTTGAGCTAGAAGAAGAAGTCAAACACGTGCTACTGTACACCATCATAAAGTTTCTTCAAGCTTTACTCGTAACTCGACCCTTTTTTCTGCTATGGGTTTTTAGGTGGCTGTGCAGAAGCGGACGAGAAGGGAATGGAGGGTTTCGTTCGCACCAATGGCACGGAATGGATGGTTCCAGGGTTCTCCTCGTTTGATCTTGCGATGCGATCTTGGGAAGGTTTTCTGTTCCTGGCTAGGGGGGTGCGTGGTGGGTGGTGGAATATTTTTAGCACTGTAGGTGAGTGGAAACAGGTTTGATGTAGGCCGTACTGCAATGGCAGGTTTGGGCGAAGAAAGAAACCGATTTCTTGGGATGATGAGAACGAGCGAATTTCTCTGGCAAAGAAGAGTACTTGTATCAGGAAATCGATTGAGAAAACCACAATTTCTCGTATAGCAGCTCGTAGGCGGTCGGTGGGTGGGCTGCTGTTGTTTCCGATCCGAGTGGGACCCCTGCTTTCTGGCGCCGAGTTGTGCACGAGCGTGCATGAAACGCCGAGTTTTGCTCGCACGACACTTGACTTGATTGAACTGACTTGGACTTGTTCGCCGCGTAGCTGCGATATCATATGAACGACAACCTTGACACCTTGGACATGCGATATGCGAGATGCGATGCGGAAGTCGGGCAATTGGTCCTCACTAAACTATAATTGACTGCGAACCCGGTAAACGATGAGGGAAGCCGAGAGCGAATTCCATCATCGACCAGTATACTTGTATCCCGGCCAGAAATAGATTGTTCCACGATGGGATTCAGTGCCGCATCCCGTTGCATCACATCATCGTCCAGTATATCTAACATTCCACGCCCTCCCCTCTCGGCTGCGACCTAGCCCGTTTGCTGATGCCTCGGTCTGACGGTGACATAGCATAACATCCTAACATCCTAACATTAACCCAACACAACCAATTTATGTCAAAGATGCAAACATGAGAGATGAGGTCAATTTCCCTTCTCTAGTCGTCCCTTTCCCTTTTGAAGCCAAGGACGCAAAGAATAGCCCGCTCCGCCGCACGGATTTTCTTCGAAAAACTTCACCTACTACCAAGCCGGTGACCCACAATTTCCCGCTTTAGATCTCCTTCCCATCTTTCGACCTCCATCTCCCATCCATATTCCCGTTGCACCCTTCATAAAAACACATACACATACACATACACGGCCTTCCCATTTTACGACAATCCCCATAAAAACAACACGTTCGCTAGATCCTACTTTATTTGTCTTGCCTTGTCTGCATTCGTTCCGTTTCTTTTCGTCTGTTTGTTTTACTTCCCTAGCTATATAGTCTTGCTTGTTGGTCATGTAAGAGACGAGGGACTCTTGTACTTTTTCCAAAGCTCATACCCATCCCGTGTCTCGCTCTACCTCTGTTCTGCCTGTGTCTAAGTGTGTGAGTGTGTGACAGGAGTGTGCGTGTGTTGGTCCAGACTTGCATTCACTCGTTCATCTATCTGCAAGGCTATAATATCGAATCATCACCGCCTATTGGATTTCGGTTTCATTGAAGGAAGCAGCTGCGTCGAAAAGGAGCGAGAAAAGGGTCGAAGTTGGATCGTGAACATTGCCGTGGTCTGAAAGTGGCTTGATCTTGGCGAAGACATCATTCATAAAAAGAGCCAAAACCCTCGTTGGACTGCACTTCGATTGATTGATTCATTGAGTGCTACCGTTTGCTTGCTAGTCTTGATACCTTTCATTCCTCGAATATTTTACATGCCGCGCTCTCGATTTTTCACCAGCCCCTCGTTACGATATCTTCTACGAACATCATGAATTCAACAACCATGCCTTCACCAATGTCCATGGCTTCACGCAAGCGATCCTCGAGTATTTCCTCGGTCGAGTCGTTCGATTCCGATTTCTTCGAACAAACCTACGTCCCACTATCCAATCTACCCACCCCGCCATTATCCTCACACTCGCACGACATCACCGCCGAGCAATCCCCCGTTTCCCTTTTCAGCTCAGACGAGATCCTAGACCCCGAGCTCCTAGGTGTGTAACCTTCTCTATCCGTCCATTCGCACTCAGGCTAATCACAGCATGCATAACATCAGGTCCAGCCATCCACCTCACAAATCTCATTCCCTCCTCCACATCCCTCACCGAACCTTCTATTCAGCTCGTCCACTCCATCCTCAGCCGAGCCGACCTTCCAATCGAAATCGTCGCCCTCGCCGTCTGCATCCTCGATTCGCTCAATTCTCGCTTTGCGCGCAACTGGCGGCACTCCTTCCCGCTCGAATCGCCCATCCCCTTCCACCAAGCTCCACATATCGATTCCACGCACCCTGAAATTATCGTCCTAGCTGCGCTGATCCTTGCGAAGAAATTCCTCGACGACGATTCGGCTTCCACCCGCTACTATGCTGCGAAATGGGGCCGAGGCGCGTGGTCGTGCGATCAGATTAATTACACACAGAGATGCATGATGGAGAATTTAGGTTACAGGTTACTCCCACTTTGGGACGACGCCATCATCCAGGAGGCGAAGATGGATATGGAGAGGGCGAAGAAACAACATGTTTCTTCCTCGCCGGCATCTTCAACTACGAGTATGTGCATGGGCATGGATTACGAATGGGACATCAAAGAACGGAGACTGGGTTCCGGCAAAGCGTGCATGGGCCTCCAGCAACCGACGCCGGTGGAAACTCCGATGATTGAGAATCTGGGCGCTCCTGAGATGGTGCTGGGCACGGCGACACTTTCGAGGAAAACGAAGATGGCGTTTAGAGGGGAGGGGACCTATCGCGATGATGTGGATGCGGATGCGGATGGGGGGAAGGAACAGTTCCCGCTGTATGTGGATCCGCTTGTGGGGGGTATAGGATTCGGGTATGGGTATTAGGGAGAGGTGGTCGAGTGAGGGGGAGGGAGGAGACTAATGATTAATGATCAATTGAGTTGGAGCGTATGCGTTTGTGTGTGGGAAAGAGGGGAAAAGTGTATTTTTTTGTCGGTGGAAAGATTTGTTTTGTTGCATACCATACTATGCCACACCTACATGAAAATTTGTGGTTGTGGTTATGGTCGTGAACTCGTTGGTTTGGATAGGTGTAAAAACCTATCTATCCGTCCGTCTATCTCTCTGTCATTGGAATATGCAGCAGCGAGCAAGGATTGGAGAATGGCGGTGGTGGAAACACCTCTCTGTCTTTGGAAGGTGCGGCGAGAATTGGGCAGGCGGCATTATTAATATCATCATCATCATCATCGTTACGGGCATGGGAACGGGAAATAGGAATTGGAGAAATCGGGTGGGTTTGGATTTGGGATTGGGTTGGGGGAAGCCGAGGCATTGGGAAATGGCGCTTTATACCTATGTTTATTACGTGCGTGCAGTGTAGTGTAGACAGTATAGTATGGAAGTTTGTGTCCGATTTCAGGGGAGTGTATTGGGTTTGTGTTTGTGTTTGTGTTTGTGTNNGTGTGTGTGCGTGTGTGTATGTACGTTGCCATATGTCTATTGTATGTTGCCGTGTGTGTATACATAGCATGGTAAATCATAACTTACTTCCTCAATCCTGACTTACAATTCCCAACCCTGACGCATTCTCTCTTTTTCTTTCTCCTTCTGTCTTCTGTTTCCCCTTTTCCCTTCCTCATCCAATTCCCAATTCCCCAAATCTCTACTCCCCATAGCATCGTAAGCGCAAAAGTAAAGTAGACTCGTATTCCTAACTTCCTCCTGCGGGTAAGTGACACATAGGGTTACTTTCTGGGCGGGGGATGCGACGTTGATGGTGCTGGAGGATTGATTTTGTGGGGTTGTGGGTGGGATGGGGTGGGATGGGGATGCGAGATGCATATGCAGTGTGTGGGTGTGGGTGTGTATGCAGGGCTGACTGTGTG
>LLKJ01000798.1:0-20688 GCA_002242865.1 Clarireedia sp. CPB17 | reverse complement strand
GCTGGGTGCTGGGTGCTGGGTTAGGGAATGGATATGGGCCAATGAAATTCAAGGGTGCTGGTTCCGATGAAATGGTTATGTCGCTGGGGATAAGATGAGATGGGGAGGCCTGGTGAGAGAAAGCGAGGCAGGTACGGTACCTGTTTGGTAAGTATTTACCCGTCTGTGGTGTGATGGTGATGTGATGGCGGACAGCGTCGGTAGACGCGTTGATGTGAGCAGGGTCGTGGATGAAGGACAGCAGTGAAACGAATACAGCCTACGTTGTGCCGAAATTTGGGTGGAAAGCCATGTGTCTTTGTAGTTTCAGGCTGGCGATCACCACGTGGGCGGATTGGCATAGCATTACATCAATTTGGCAGTGCAGCCAGCTCCTTGTTGGAAATAGCTTCAAAGGCCCGAGCAGCATGGGTCGACACTCAACAGGTCGAGGGATGATTTGCAGTAGGCAAAGTACTCCATACGTAGGGCGTTGGTAGCTTATTGATCGTCAATTTAATATCACCTTAGGCCCATACCAAGCCGTTTCTCTCATAAAGGAGAGCGTGTGAGGGAAACGCTTTGGCCAAAGAGCGTCCATCCTCATCTCGCAAGAAACGGGACATGGGATTGGGGAAATGCGAATGGAAAATGGCCTTGCTTGATTAGGCTGGGGGTCCTGTCCCTTTTCTGGGTCGGGATTCTATAAAAAGCATCAGACATATAAAGATGCGGCAAGCACGGCCATGGTTTGGAAATGTGCTGAAAGGCGCAGCTTTGGAGAGAAGAATGTCGGTCGATATCCATTGTGCCTTTGTTGTAAGATTACGTTGGCTGTGTGTTTCTATAGGTGTGCGTGTGTGTATCCGACCGAGTAGGACGACTCTGTCATGTTACCGCCTGGCACACGTTTGGATGACGGTTGGCTGATGGATGAGTGATGAATGAGTAATGTGGAGACGATCGTGCATATCTCATCCTCTGTGCTTCTGTGTAAAGTCTGTTTGGGAAAGGGTCACTTGGACGCTCGGAGCTCGGGGCTGTCTGAGCTATTGGGTAAAGGCGAGTACACTTTCCATACGAAGTTCGAGCTCTCTGAGTCTGTGAGTCTGTGAGTGCTGAAGGAAGCTATCACAGCTCAACGCCTGGGGGCTGATCTTGAGGCCTTCCCTACCGTATGCGGACTACTGGGTGGGGAGACAAGATGGCTGTTGGTATGTACCGTCGAGGCTAGGCACCGCACACGTAGCCGTAGCCGTAGCCGTGCGTGAGAGCTTTGGATAGCTGCTTCCCTTCCAACGAGGGCAGAAATGTTTATGTCTGTCTGTACATGTCCTTTTCAGCCTACCACAAGCAACCTACGCAGAGTCTCTCGTGTGCGACAGACATCACACAAGTGAAAGCCATTGAACCATTGAGCCATTGAGCCATTGAGCCATTGTCAATTCTCGTCGGTTCACGTCGGTCAAGTCGGTCAAGTCATTACATCAGGTTTCTCCGTTGAAAAACCTAAAACTGCACTTACTGCACACCACACACCACATATTGCACACTTCACACAGATGGGCGAGCTCGATCGAGTGTAGAAAAGCTACGACCAATACTCTAAATTCTTTCTCATCCACTCCAGTCCACTTCTGACAATCAAACATCAACCCCCCAGGCCCAGGTAGCAGGCCCCCCCAACCACCTTTTCGTCAATCAAAGCAACCAAAGCAACCAAAGCACCCAAAGTGCGAAAGTACAAAGTAACCAGAGCAATCTAAAAAAATATATACTCATCAAACCATCCAGCATCCAGCATCCAGCATCCAGCATCCACGGCCCTTGCTGTTGTCCACCACTAACTCCGACAATTTCATCATATTGATTCACTCCCACCTTGTCCGCCTTGTTACCTTTCGCCAAAACCCATCTCGAATCCACAATCCACCAATTACAGACACAATACCCTTTGTTCGCATTGTTAGGACAATCATTCGACAACCAACGACAAACCAAACACAAAAGATCGCAGCTCGGCCTCGGGTAATTTTGTAAGACCTCTCTGTTACTCGTCATCCGCTTCTCGCTGTGGGCCGTGGGGACTCGGTGCTAAACGGGCATTCGACTTGCAGCAAAATACAATCTTTCACTCTATTTTCGGTCTCAGCTCTTCGAGTATCATCAATATAATTAGTTCGGCCCAGACTTTCCAGCATACAGACGTACACGACTTCGAAATCAATTCCATCATTGCGCAAACACACAGACCGAGGACAATTGAGTTGGCCCGCGAATCGGTACGATAGCCTCGTCAATGTGTGTTGGATATCGAGGTTGGCCTACGCTATAACGTCACACCTCCATTTGGTCACTTGGACGAAAAAACCCCATTAGGCTACGAGGACAATCAGAATCATAAGCATCGAACTCGAATTACGATAGTCGCCAATCTGCGGAGGGGAATAAGCACAAGGAAAGGCGGAAGCTGCCTTTGCAGCGAGCAAAAGAGGTACAATGGGTGCGTGTATGAGCTCTAATGCGGAGGATGGCGACCAGAAGAAGCGGAGTCAGATGATTGATAAAAGACTGGAGGAGGATTCGAAAAGACTACGACGGGAATGCAAGATTCTTTTATTGGGTATGTGGATGAAACAATTGTGCGGTCTGATGAGGGACTAACACTCGTAACAATAGGGTCCGGCGAGAGTGGAAAATCGACTATCGTCAAGCAGATGAAGATTATACATCAAAATGGCTACACTGTGGATGAACTGGCCCTATATCGATTAACAATATACAAAAACTTAATTGATTGCGCCAAAGCATTGGTTGGGGCGATGCGACAGATGGATATCGAGCCTTCAAATCCGGCGAATAAGGAATATGGTTCATTTCTGTTAGAATATCAAGTCGATCCGGATCCGCATACGCCACTGAATCCCAGGGTTGGTGTCGCTGTTGCATCAGTATGGAAGGACGCAAGTGTAGAACGTGTATTGGCGAGGCAGAGCGAATTCTATTTGATGGATTCTGCTCCATAGTATGTTTCGAATCCCCCGATTGCCATCAACGATGGGATTCTAACGATTGCAGTTTCTTTGACGAGGCTGGAAGGATCGCCGCTGCAGACTATATTCCCGTAGAAGCAGATGTCCTGAGGGCCAGAACTAAGACCACGGGTATCTACGAAACCAGATTCACCATGGGCTCGTTAAGCATCCAGTCAGTCTTTTGTATTAACATCATTGTTCTCGTTGCTAACTGTATGGTAGTATGTTCGATGTTGGCGGGCAGAGAAGTGAGAGAAAGAAGTGGATTCATTGCTTTGAGAATGTTACCTCGATCATCTTCTGTGTTGCGTTGAGCGAGTACGACCAGGTCCTATTAGAGGAGAGCAACCAGGTAATTAATGCAATTCCCTTCCCCGCTACCCCTCCTTTGCTGAAACATTCCAGAACCGTATGATGGAGAGCCTGGTCCTCTTTGACTCGGTTGTCAATTCACGATGGTTCATGCGAACTAGTATCATCCTCTTCCTCAACAAGGTCGACCTTTTCAAGCAGAAACTCACCAGATCGCCTCTGGCCAACTACTTCCCAGACTACTCTGGTGGCAATGACCTGAATAGGGCAGCAAAGTATCTTCTGTGGAGGTTCAACCAAGTCAACAGGGCACATCTTAATCTATATCCTCAGTATGTTATTCTCGCTTCCTAATTCTACCGCAATCTCTAACCTAATTAGCCTTACACAAGCCACCGATACTTCGAACATTCGGCTAGTATTTGCCGCGGTGAAGGAGACAATATTACAAAATGCTCTCAAAGACTCGGGTATTCTCTGAGCTCTTACGCCTGATGCATAATTTTCGATTTTGAATTATAAACCTTTCGCGATTAAAGCCGGCGTTCTTGGGGGTGATACGGGAGTTCGAGTTGGGAAACGTGCGAAGATTATAAGAGTATGCTGCATGATCTGGGATTTGGGTTGTTCTCGGTTTAGGTGTGGATGGTATTACATGATCTTATGCGTCTCCCTTGTTTGGATGGGTCGGTCTTGGGCATCACTCATGAACTTTACATATATATATATATATATATATATGGGTTCACACATTGAGTTTGGATGGAGTTCAGGAATGATTGGATTATAAGGAATAGGATTTTGGGAGGTCGGTCTCGGGGCGGGTAGGGGCAGGCTGGGAAGCATGTCTTGGTTACGGTCCGATGATCTTACCGGACGATTGACTCTAAAAGGGGTATAGGGGATGTCAGATCACTGTAGAAAGCTAAAGTCACGTTTGTTTAATGCTTGAAGATACAGAATAAAAGATGGTCATAGTTGATATGAAGACTATGACTTTAATTGATATCAATGCAGTTTTCGAGGTTGGACGTTGGGTGGAGTGCGTGTATGCACGTCAAGTGCCGTTGCGGGTGACCAGAGAAACTCTTCTTCAGCGGATTTCCTCATGCGGGTTGCTCTATCACGGCCAATAATTGGATAGCGCAGCGGGTGGCGTTCTCACTTCTATAAGAGATAACTATGATATACGTAGATCGCAGATTACTTTCTATTGCCTAGAGAATAAGCTGCTCCGATACGATTGTTGAGATGATCATTTGGAGTTGGTCCGAGAGGCTAATAAAGTTCATGGTTTGCCATAGCACCATTTTGCAGCCGGTTCACCCCGCTCAGCACAAGGGTCTGGTTTAAAGACTCTAGATACTGCTGTGGAGTTGCTTGATAGACTCAGAAGAGTGAACGGATTGAGAGGAATATGAAATGGCGGTATTCTCATCAGAATGTATAGCTCTTCATCGGATAATGGAGGCTTTTGGTGGGTGATGGTTAGGGATAGACGGATCTCGGAGAGCGTTTATGATCGTCATTAACATGCCGTTTCCGTTCCTTCGCGGGGGAGGTGGGGGGAAACAGCTCATGGTGGTGCACGACTGCACAACAGCACGACAGCGCGACTGCACGACTGCACGACGGCTGGAGAAGTACAGTAGCTTCTAGGAAAACAGGGAAAAGTCTTGGGGAAAGATGCCTTTGTGAAGAGTACCTCTGTAGGAATGATTTGAATGGCACAATAACCCCTCACTGTTCGGCAAGCTAAACTCATAAGAGCTATATATTACCCCTGTCTCTAGTATGGATTTTTGGGTATGCACAGAGGATCGTATGTTCCTTCCCCATGTAATTAATTCAGTACGAGCTACATGAAGGTGAGGTGAGGTGGGGTGGGGTGAAAGGTCCGAAGGTGGGAAGGAAGCAGACAGATACACGCCTGGGCAGCGAAAGGCTGGAGCTATCACGACTTTGAGCTTCCGGTCTTTCCATGATAAACAGCTCTCTTTCCCTTCTGGATTTTGCTTTGCCTCATTCCCGTATGCATTTCAATTCTTAAAAGTCCTTCAGTAACCTCTTCTCTTCCTTTTTTCTGTACTTCTCCCCAAAAGTTCCTATGGGAGGCGACGAAAAGTATTGTACTGTACTTCAAGCTCCCTTCCAATAAACGCCAAATCCTCAGAACTTCACTGCAGACTAGAGCAACCTATACAAGCACCTACGAGAAACGACCAACGACCAACGACCAACGTTTAACCCCTCACTATCCCCCTGGACCAGCGCCAACCTCAGTCCAATAACCCCGCACCATCCCAGCAGCGAAGCCCTCTTCCCCCATCTCTATTATTACATCCTCCTTTTTGCTTCCTTCTTCTTGACACTCCCTACACAAAGAAAGAGCCTGTGAATCAATTTCCAAAATACCTCGAATCTCTTGATTCTACCCTACCTCTTTTTTTCGGTTGCAGGACAATACTACAGAGTACACAATCATGTCGTCCAAAGCTACTCGGCAGAGACGCCCCTCGAGCGGGGCTCCAATCAGTGATCTGCAAGGTCCCGTTGGTCCCGCGAGTATGTCGAGACCAAAGCATAAGCGTACTGTCACTGGTTTTGGTCCCGGAGAAATCAAGAACGTCGAAGGTATTTTCACTATTCCTGCTATCTACCATCTGCTCCTGCTATGTTTCGTGATTTTATCTGCTTCACTTTCTGGCTTGTGCCAGGAGCACTTTTCCAAGCTTTGACTAACTACGTCCCGCTACAGCTTCTATCCCAGAACCTCAACGCGAAGCATGGAAGAAATACACTGCAAAGGGTTTCTCAACCAAGGAAGAGTTCGAAAAAGAAGTCGTTCGTCATGTTGAAACTACACTGGCTCGCAGTATGTTCAATTGCGATGAGACGGCTGCCTATGCTGCTGCCAGTCTTGCTTTCAGGGACAAGTTGATCACCGAATGGAACCGCACTCAGCAGAGACAGACTTTCGCTGATACAAAGCGTGTGTACTATTTGAGTCTGGAGTTCTTGATGGGAAGGACTTTGGACAATGCCATGTTGAACGTGGGTTTGAAGAATGAAGCTAAAGGTATGATTGCTACACATGTATCGAAAACTGTATTCATCCACTGACTTTCTTGTTAGAGGGACTTTCGGAGCTCGGTTTCCGGATCGAGGACATCATCAACCAAGAGCACGATGCTGCCTTGGGTAACGGTGGTCTCGGACGTTTGGCTGCCTGTTTCTTGGATTCGATGGCCTCATTGAGTTACCCGGCATGGGGTTACGGTTTGAGATACAGATATGGTATCTTCAAGCAGGAAATTGTGGATGGATATCAAGTCGAAGTGCCTGATTATTGGTTGGACTTCAACCCATGGGAGTTCCCTAGACACGATATTGTTGTCGACGTAAGTTTTCTCTAGCATTCTTCCACCTCGCCTACGCTAATTATTCTGAGATTCAATTCTTTGGCAGCGTCCGAAAATACCAAGACCAGCAAGGCAAAGCGACCACGGTCTGGGAAGGAGGTGAGATTGTTAAGGCTGTTGCATATGATGTACCGATTCCTGGCTTCGGCATTTCTGCTACCAACAACTTGCGTTTATGGTCCAGCAAAGCTGCCAGTGGAGAGTTCGACTTCCAAAAGTTCAACAGCGGAGATTACGAGAACTCAGTGGCTGACCAACAGCGTGCTGAGACTATCAGTGCTGTTCTATACCCTAATGATAACCTTGATCGAGGAAAGGAGCTTCGATTGAAGCAGCAATACTTCTGGGTTGCTGCCTCATTGTACGATATTGTTCGTCGATTCAAGAAGTCTAAGCGTGCTTGGAAAGAGTTCCCTGAACAAGTTGCTATCCAGCTTAATGACACTCATCCAACTCTCGCCGTCGTCGAGTTACAACGTATCTTGATTGATCTAGAGGGACTCGAGTGGGACGAGGCATGGACGATTGTTACCAAGACTGTGAGTTTCCCCATTGATTATTCTTGACCTTGTGCTTATCTGATATATCTAGTTCGGTTACACAAACCATACAGTTCTTCCCGAAGCTCTCGAGAAATGGTCGGTTCCTCTTTTCCAAAACTTGTTACCAAGACATTTGCAAATCATCTACGAGATCAATCTGTTCTTCTTGCAGACTGTTGAGCGCAAGTTCCCTGGGGATAGAGAGCTGCTATCTCGAGTCTCAATCATTGAGGAGTCTCAGCCTAAGATGGTTCGCATGGCCTACTTGGCAATTGTTGGTTCTCACAAAGTCAATGGTGTTGCTGAACTTCACTCGGACTTAATTAAGACCACCATTTTCAAGGACTTTGTTAGGATCTTCGGACCTGACAAGTTTACCAACGTTACCAACGGAATCACACCAAGAAGATGGCTTCACCAAGCTAACCCGAGACTGTCCGAGCTGATTGCCAGCAAGCTCGGTGGCTACGAGTTCCTCAAGGATCTTACTTTACTCAACAAGCTTGAACAGTACGCTGATGACAAAGAGTTCAAGAAGGAGTGGCAAGAGATCAAGTATGCAAACAAGGTCCGACTTGCAAAACATATCAAGACAACCACTAGTGTCGATGTCAACCCCTCTGCTTTGTTTGACATCCAAGTGAAGCGTATACATGAGTATAAGCGTCAACAGCTGAACATCTTCGGAGTCATCCATAGATATCTAGCCATCAAGTCAATGTCAGCAGAGGAGCGAAAGAAACTTGCTCCTCGTGTGTCGATCTTCGGTGGAAAGGCTGCACCTGGTTATTGGATGGCCAAGACAATCATTCATCTCATTAACAATGTTGGCTCCGTGATCAACAACGACAAAGAAGTTGGAGATCTGCTGAAGGTGATTTTCTTGGAGGACTACAACGTCTCTAAGGCCGAGATCATTTGCCCTGCAAGTGATATTAGTGAACACATCTCAACTGCTGGTACTGAGGCTAGTGGAACTTCGAACATGAAGTTTGTGCTCAACGGTGGTTTGATTATCGGTACTTGTGACGGTGCCAACGTGAGTCTTACTCCATGTTTCCTGCGGACGTATTACTAACCTCCTACTAGATCGAAATTACTCGTGAAATCGGAGAGAACAACATCTTCCTCTTCGGTAA
Organism: Clarireedia sp. CPB17; assembly: GCA_002242865.1. NCBI lineage: Eukaryota > Fungi > Ascomycota > Leotiomycetes > Helotiales > Rutstroemiaceae > Clarireedia > Clarireedia sp. CPB17. The sequence continues at coordinate 12,259 of LLKJ01000798.1, read as the reverse complement.
CTTGGCCGAAGACGTCGAGGACCTTCGTCATGCACACAACTATGGCTCTCATCAACTCGATCCTGATCTTCAGAAGGTGTTCGAGGCGATCCGCAAGGGCATATTCGGTGACGCTGGCTCATTTGGTGCACTTATTTCTGCTATTCAAGATCATGGTGACTACTACCTCGTCTCTGATGACTTCCACAGCTACAACCAAACTCAAGCTTTGGTTGATGAGGCCTACAAGAACCAGGATGAATGGACGACCAAGACTATCACAAGTGTTGCGAGAATGGGTTTCTTCAGCAGTGATAGATGTATTAATGAGTATGCGGAGACGATTTGGAATATCGAACCTCTTGTGCCCAAGGGCGGTGCTTCGAAAAGCAAGTAGAGGGAGCTGTAAATGATGCTCGAGGGTGGTTGGAGATCAGGAAATACCATTCATTACCTTCGTCTATAGAGTATTTTGGAAGTCGGGCATGCAAAGCCAGATGGAATGGATTGCTGCTTGATGACTATAGATTCATGACCCAATGAGGATATACAAGGTCTTTTATGCCGTCTTTCTTTTTGAGATGTTTGCTGTGCCTATGCCACAGCTAAGCATAGAAGTCACCGGAGTATATACACGTGACTAATCTCCCTGTCATAACCACTTGCCCCACTCGATCCCCTTTCTGCATGGTTTGAGGGTAGTATCCTTCGGCGCTATTACCCAGTCTTTGCGTGACTGCATCTGCATTTGATTTGAACTGCATGAGCCCATGTATATTAACAGATGTACATGAACCAGTCCAGCAATTGGAAAGCGGGTGACCGGCATCCAACTGTTAGTGATGACTTGGTCAACTCAAAGTTTTGGTTGAAAGTGGTAGCAAGCCAATTCGAGGTACAGGATATGTGCACTCACTCTCATATGAAACCTAATGAATGTACTTTGTCACGCACGTTCTTACTGATTCCGAAAATTTGAGATCATTTTGGCCTTACCGATAATCATAGCTTTGGAAATGAACGTTATCATCTATACCACAGCACTTGTTGCGACGTTGTATTTCTATCGGAAATGGACCACGTATCGGACGTTCAAGGCTGCTGCCGGTTGCAAGCGACCACAAAAGTGCCCTCATAAGGACCCGTTCTGGGGTTCGGATCTCATGAGAGAACGAATGAAAGCTGTGAAGGAAGGAAGACAAATGGCGTTGTTTATGCAGCATTTCAAAATGTTCGGCAAGACGTGGCAGGAAAACTTCCTGGGCTCGACGGTTTATAATACGATGGATGTTGGGAATATTCAGCAGGTTTCGGCACTTTCGTTTGAGGATTACGGGAAACCGGCGCAGAATTTCTTTAAGCCGTTTTTGGGGGATGGGATTTTGTCGCTATATGGGCCGGGTGTGAGTTAAACTGCTCGTTATATTTGCAAGCTAATACGATGTAGTGGAAACACTCAAGGGATATAGTCAAGCCCATTTTCTCACGGGCAGAACTTTCAGACGTCGATACACTAAACTTCCATGTCGATAGATTTCTCGATGGCATCCCTGGAGATGGAAGCACCATAGATCTCCAAGAACCGCTACATAGCTTGGTACGTAGAAGTCACCCTTCTTCATCGATCAATAAATGTTAATGGCACATTATACAGTTCCTCGATTTGTCAACCGAATTTCTCTTTGGGCAGTCAATCGAAGCACAACTTCCCAGTGATCCAAACAACTCGAAGGACTTCCTCATAGCGTTCAACGGCGCTCTTGCGGGGGTCGGAAAGCGCAGACTGGCCGGTTCCCTTCATTCACTTGTCTATGCTTTCGACAAAACCTGGAAGAGAGACATCAATCAGGTATATACCTACATTGATGGACATGTTGAGCGAGTGCTCAACGAACAGTCAGCTCAAGCTAGCAAGAAGCAAGACGTAGGTTCTGAGAAGACTGGCCACCGATACATACTCCTGAACGAAATGGCCAAGCACATTCGAAACCCCATCGAGCTTCGCTATCAGATGCTTAACGTGTTTATGCCCAGCCGCGACACCACATCCGCTCTTCTAGCAAACTGTCTCTTTCATCTTGCCCGAAACCCTGCAATTTGGGCCAAGCTACGAACAGAGAGTGTTGCACTTGGCGATAAGCCACTGACATTTGAACTCCTCAAATCTCTGCACTATTTTAGGTATGTTCTTTTCGAAACACTCAGATTACAAGGACCTGCTGGGCGCGTTCAACGGCTTGCTCTCAAGAACACGATCTTGCCAACCGGGGGTGGTATCGATGGGAAGTCACCGATGCTTGTGCGGAAGGGCGAGGTAGTCGCTATGAATACTTGGGGTCCCAATCATGATAGTGATATATGGGGTGATGATGTAGATGAGTTTAGACCTGAGAGGTTCAATGGTAGAAGGATGAATTGGGAATTTAGTCCTTTTCTGGGAGGTCCGCGGATTTGCCCGGCTCAACAACAAGTCCTTACGCAGTCGGTTTATTTACTGGTAAGGTTGACTAGAGCTTTTGCGCGAATAGAGAATAGAGATTCGTGTATGGAATATGTCGAGATGGTTAGGATGACGACGGAAAGTCGCAACGGGGTGAAGATTGCGTTGTTTGCTTCGGAGTAGATGTTGAGGCGAAGGGCGTGGTGGAAATTTTCTACTTTTCGTGTCTAAATCGATTTTGCTCTTACCAATTCTAGATAATGAGACTTGTAGAACAATCCTACATGCTACTTCTGATTCCACCTAAGCTGGCAGAATCAGTTTCTCCCGATTTAAATATATCAAGCGTCCAATACTTGATACGGTATGATAAGCAATTTACCGGCACTTTGGTAACGAATCAAATCACCTGGTCCGTAACATTCCAACTCATCCCTGTGTTGTGCCAACATCTATATGCAGCACTTTACTGCTCAAAAGAGAGAGAGAATCGAGTTTGACGGGGATCGTTGGTTCGAGACTCAATAACATTTCTAACCCTGGAAATTGCCTCATCAACCGTTCAGTCCAACATTTGTCTGACCACAACCAAGAACCCCACACCGCGGGGCTCTATCCCCCGCAGACCTATCGAAATCTCCTATAGGCCTCGGAGTACCTATCGTAAAGAAAAATCAAAGAGCTCTCTGATAGATCTATTGTGGCATCCGATACCACCTACCATATGTAGAGCCCATTCGGAGGTTCCAGGTCCAGACCAACGAATGCAGTATATACATCCAACCAACTTCTTCAACAATATCGAGACGGAATTTCCTTCCCGAACTAGGTTCGTCCCCGATGGTTATGTCCCTGAATATTAGAGTATATATTTGGTTTGCCACTTAGAAATGGTAGCCACTTCTATACATGAATCAAGATCCGAAACATATGATATCTTCCCGTATCGCACTTTTCCTCTCCAGTCACGTATCCAAGTTCATCACTTCAAATCAGCTTATTGGAGGCTGTGAAATCTAATCCGAAAGTTTGTTCTTGGGTTTCTATCGTCTTCAATCTTTCTAGCAGCCTAGCTATATCGCGATGTCGGAAACCTATCAAGGACTTCTTGCTCTTGGTAGCTGTATGCTCGGACTTTCAACTATTGCAATAGTATTGCGATTCTACACCAGAATTTCACGGGAAAAGCCCTTGAAAGTCGATGACTAGCTTATAATACCAACACTTGTATGCTTAGGACCGCTCTTTACGTTTCGACACTTCTAACAGCACTTTCTGATAGATCTTTCTTGCCAGCACTGTGGGGGCTGATTTCTATGGTGAAGCTTTCTCATCTTTCCTCACATTGTCAACAGCCCACAGAGCGAGGCTAACCGCGGAGACTCTGTATTAGGCGTTCATAGAAAAACTTTAGGCTATCCTACACCCAAAAACCCTCTCATAGTCAAGGCTAATGCTGCAACATCATCGGATATTCTGCGTTCGAGGCCGTGGAGATATATTCAGAAGAATAATCATCGCCACCGTTGTCATTGTCATTCTCTGGATTGTTGCATTCGAGTTACTTTCCGGTTTGCAATGTGGCACGCACTTTTCAGCCCTCTGGTCAGGTCCTGCTGACTATGTGAAATATTGCAAAAAGACCTCCTATCCTTTCCTACTTGGCCTGACAATATCGGACTTCCTATTAGACTTTTGGACCATTTGCTTGCCAATTCCTGGGGTGGGCAAATTTTATATGCATCTTGAGCCATTTCTGATCTTATCACTCTAGGTCTGGACTTTGAAAACTACAACTTCACGGAAAGTTAGTGTCATGGGTGTTTTCCTTCTGGCTTTGGTGTTAGTATCATTCTACTTGAAATTCTTATGTACCTGAAGCTGATTGATCTTAGGAGTTTCGCTGCAAACATTGCACGGCTAGTAATGTTCGTCCATATCGAGAACACAGAGGAGGATACGTTTTTCCATGCTATGTGACTATGTCCTCACTACTTTTCTAACACTTGTTACAAGTGGTCCTAGTGCTGCCGCAACCATCGATGGCCAACGTGAGCAGATCAACCCTTCACTCTTCCCCGACTTTATCCCCATCTAACGATCAATTTAGTCATTAATACAAATTCCGAGTTTCTCATCTTGTTGGAAGCTGGCATGGCTTTTATCGCAGTCAACCTGCCCTCCTTGTGGTTTTTAGTCGGAATATTGACACTAGAGTTTGTGATTCGGAGCATACGAAGTGTCATTTCTTTGGCTTCTATCCGATCTAATGGCTCCCGCGGTTCCGGCAGAGACAAAGCTTCAAATACAGGTGTTTACACGGGGAAACTAGGCAGCAGCATTCCAAGTACATCAGGATCTCGACTTGCCCCTGGAGAACCGACCAAGACGGTCGCAATGTATGATCTGGAATCTTTCAGCGCCGACACACCCAAATATAACGTCTATGCGACAAAGATAGTCTCCCAACCTATCGATGGGTAATCGATGATTACGACAAATCAGATTTCTCCCCACTTTGCTCCCTCTGGCACAACCTGGAACCGATTTTACTCATAGTGGCTTTCGAGCAGCTAATATCAAAATGGACATTATGTGTCAGGAGTGGCTGATGTGGATTGTATTATATTTCCTCTATGAAAATAGAGTACAATGAAAATATAAGTCAGGTTCAGAAGTTCAGTTAAAATCCCAAAAATGATATCGCGTATTCCTATATCCTGTGATCTTATTATGGCGTTCCTCTTAATAGCTTAGGTTACTTAGCATCGAAATGTTCCGGCTAAGCCTTCAGCATAGTAGATAAAACTTCGAGGGGTATCTTGTTCAGGAGTTTTCTTTCTCTCCAACCTCTTCCTTTGCTTTGTCGGCTTCCACATAAATTGCTCTGCTTTCTCGCGTATCCCAGTATATGTTCGAAATATAGAATTGCACTACAAAACCCCGAATGAATATTACAGTCAAACTGGAGATTTGGGTTCAGGTCGGCAGTAGTGTCGATATAGAGTAGAGCCTGTCCATTTATCCTTGATCAGTGGTCGTATAAACTTAATACTTGGAGATTAGAGCTGTATACATCCTGAGAAGAGGAAGTGATGGGATACGGGGCACACGATGGAGTTTGGTGAATGTACCATTACCAAAATCTAATTTGAGCCTCTATTTATCTCTACCGATAATAGGTCTAAACGCTTCACGAAATGATTCTGATTATAATTGAAAAGAACTCTTTAAGTAGATCTATAAATCTGAGTTGGCTAGATAATAATATCTCAATTTCCTAATTTTTGAGGAGGTGAAGAATACTCAGTACTGAAGTACGAATTTGGGTGACCCACGACCAAAATCCACCGGGTGTGGGGTAAACTGTAGTTCCGAAGGCGGACAAACAAATTTCCGCTCCGTCACTCACACAATTGACTGTCGCGGGGGCCGCCGAATCGTCACACTATTATAGCTGTGGCTGAAACTTCAATCTTATCCGCTCTCCATATCTCAATAATAACACAGCAAATGGAACAAAAGCCACAGCAATAAACGCTAAGACACTATTTCCCCAATCATATCCTAATCGATCATACAATGGATTTGCAGCCAGAGGCAACAGAGCCCCGCAAACTGATCTCAGAACCGTACAAGCACCTATTGCACTCGCTCCATATTGCGGATACGTATCTATCAGGTACATCATGACTGGAAGAAACGTCAACATAAACCCTACAGCGAAGAAGCTACTCCCAATAATGGGCATGATCCAGTGAGAGTGCGTGCCCCATCCATACCAGAACAAGCCTACTGGAATGATCACCGCACCGACAACTAGCGGCGGTAGGCGATATTCTGGTTTATGTGTGCCGTACCTTTCCTCCATACTTCTTGCATATTCGTCAGATAATCGGCCCAAGATAATTTGACTGATGAGAAACCCGATAGTCAAGCCTAGATATGCCAGACCACTAGCACCGGCCGAGAACCCGTATTGGTTTTGGAACACAAGACCAAGAGTTGCTAGAACAAGAAGTAGGTAGCCTTGAGTAACAGTAGTATACAAAGCGAAGAGGAGAACGATAGGAGACTGGATCAGCATTCGGATAGGTCGCACCCAAGGACTTTTAAATATACCAACCTGAGACCGCTCGCGAACTGGTGAATTTTGAGGTGTCTGGGTTGTTGCTGCTTCTCGCAGTTGCAAAACTGGACCATACGTTTCCCTCAAAAAGCAAAAGGCGAAAATTGCTAGTATCCCAAACTTTTCATGGTGAGCAATTAGAAGTGCAGAAAAAGGAAGCTCTAGGATTCTCACAGCAATGGTGCATGACCACAAGATCCATCGCCAACTAGTTCTCTCAACAATGAAACCACCCATCATCGGTCCTAGAATAAATGTGAGTTATACAGGCAACAGGCATGTTATAGATCGGCTCATTTAGGTGGGTATGTACCTAATGATGGACCCTATTAAATGTGAGTCTTAAGCTTAAAATAACAAGACGGATAATGGACATACTAGGCTAACACCTATAGACATGATAGCCAAAGCAAGGCCTCTTCCCTCTTTTTCTATGAGATCAGGGACCACTGCTGGACCAAGCAAAACGAAGACAATCCCAGCAAAACCCATGATGGCTCGAAAGCCAATGAACAACGCCAGATTGTGACTCGATGCACAAACAACGAGGGAACCGAGGAAGATTACATAAGCTATGCGCAGAAGCCATATTCTTCCATACACCTCACTCAGAGGTGCAATTATCAGGGGTCCAATGCAATAGCCAATCGTATAGATGGATATGGTCAGTGACTCTAGTGTCACGTTGGATGAATGGAAATCTTCCATCATTTTACCTAATGCAGGCTCGAATGCCGTTGTCATGGCCCTGATCCGCGGTCAGTTGAATCTTAAATCAACAAGAGTGGAAGCAATATTCAAATGACTAGGAAGGTTTTTTTCTTACGCGACGAGGTTTGTGATTGCCAGTATGAGGAGAATCGTCCATTTTCGCGCCGGCGACCACTGGGCTGGGTTAAGGGAGTTCCGAGACCACTCTTCGTGCCCTAGCCCAACAGATGGTGTTCCTTGCGGGGACTGGGTGATATTTTCTTTGGGCATGTTGGAGGCGCTGCAGTAATAGGTTGGAAAACTTTAGATTCTGGCATTCTGCGCGCTTATGAAACTAGCTGCTTATAGTTTCGGAAGTAGGAAAGTAATTAAAGGGGAGCAGGAAGCTTCAGGCAAGCAAAACGAACGAGGAACAAGCAGGCATATTTACAAAAATTCGTTTTTATGTGCAATTTTTTCAGGTCACTAGTAAAGAGCGAATCGATAAACCGTTAGGTAGTCTATAGAATCCGGCAACTATCTACCGATGTTAGAAAGCTTGCGATTGGGCGATCGCTCATGCTCTCGCAACAAATCGGAGATTTTCACAGAAGCCTGACTTATCCGAGTTTACCTGCCTACTTGGGATTCCATCTGGAACCTCCCATCCGCCTACATCTCCCATCGGTCTATTCCAGATCGCATAACATGATCTCGGTGGTCAGGTTTGAGCTTATATCCCTGCCACATAATGCAGCTAAATTTTTCTGTTGGTGCTGTGCCGCATATGAGGCACAGTACTGTAACCTAGTATCAGCCGATGTGTTTACCAACCGATATGTTTACCACACCTATAATACACTTTTTAAAGTCCTGTAGTACAGTAATCATTCAATGAACTCGGTGACCAGGTTTGAACTTACACCCCTGCTACACAATGCAGCTAAATTTCTCTGTTGGTGCTGTGCCGCATATGAGGCACAGTACTGTAACCTAGTATTAACCGATATATGCACCACACACTCACAATACCCTTTCTAAAGTCCTTTAGAACAGTAATTAATCAACAGAAGAAATTTCTGCCCTGAGGAACTACCAATTTGAAAGTATAACCTCTAACCTAGCCAAGTCGATTTGTTACATCGTATTCATGTCATGACTTCGAACGGAATGTCTTCAGTTCCCATCGTTGATCTCTCACCCTTCACATCTGGAGGTGATCTCGAATCTCGTAAACGGGCAGCGAAAGAACTGGCGGAGAAAGGGCATAAAAATGGAAGCGTAGGTATATCTGGTCACGGAGTCTCGTCGGATTCACTCAAAGAAGCTTTTGCATTGGTTAAAAAGCTTTTTGATCTTCCATATGAAGATAAAATGAAAGCACCTCATCCGGATGCTGTTGTTCCCCACAGAGGATATTCTGGTATGGGTAGGGAAAAGGGTGCAGCCAAGACTGCGACGGAAACGGATAATTTAGTGGAGAAAGATGAGTATCTAAATGCATCGGACTACAAGGTAGGTACCTGTGGTGAATTTTGTCTGATATACGTGCTGATATTCTTTGCGTGGATCCATAGGAGAGCTACGAAGTTGGCAGCGAGGAAAATAGCGTTCAGTACAATATATGGCTCCCTGAAGAAGTTCTCCCTGGGTTCCGCAAGGATGCCACAGAGCTGTTCTGGAAGCTGAACAACACCGCGAACGCCATTCTTGATGCCTTGATCATGAGTTTGGACTTAACAGAGCGGGAAGCCGAGAGTGTTCGGGCATTGCATACTGGTCATGAGAATCAGCTTCGTTTCCTTCACTATCCCTCTATCTCCAGCGAGATGCTCAAGAATAAAGACATTGGAAGACTTGGAGCCCATACAGATTGGAGGTAAATGTGAGACAGCTGTTTCTGCTAGCTTGGCTGACTGAGATAGCTCGTTTACTCTTCTCTTTCAAGACAAAAGCGGGGGTTTGGAATTTGGCAATCGGGAAACTGGTGAATTCATGCCAGCCACTCCGCAAGAAGGAATCGTATATATGAATATTGGCGATATGTTTCAGCGAATTTCCAACGGTGAGTTTTCTGAAATCCAGAGACAGCTTTTTCATGCCGGTATCACACTCATACTAACTTCCGCAATTCATTAGGCTTCTATCCGTCTGCACTTCATCGCGTCGTGATAAACGGAAAGGCCAACGGAGAGCCAACACCGGCCCGATATTCCATACCATATTTTGTGGTACCGCTTCCAGATGGAGTGGTTGAGCCTCAGCCCTCTCTCGTTACCGCTCATGGAAAACAGGTTTATGAGCCTGTGACGTTTAACTCTTACTCTGAGCAAATGTTCAAGATTACCCAGATTCACGATGCAAAGGAATAATTTTGTATGGCACAAATTAAATTCGAGCTTTCCAGCTAGCGTAGCGTCACTCAAATTCAATTACTATTATACAATTCGTGCAATTATCTTTTGTTCAAGCTATCGAAGCTATACTCTTTCAAGAATTGATTGAAGCCATTCAAATCAGTTCGTTAAGCCTGCCTGCGCGTGGTGGTTAAAGACCCCCTACAACTGTGAAACTTTCACTATGTAAGCATAGTATTTGACATGCCCGTGATTTTATGTTTGTATTCATTCAGCTTCTAAGTTCTTTCCGTGTACCATTGTTGATTGCTTCAAGTCGTGGCAGCATACTTCGAATTCCCCTCATTTAGAGCCTTAGAGGCGTCATGCCACGACTTATGTTCCCCAGAAGCAAACTCTCATTCTTATTCCTATACCTCAAAGCCATTTAGTATACGGACCTACATCGATTACATGACCAAACAGACAACAGACATCCGCCATCCAATACACCACTTTGTTTTAACTCACAATGGGCCCTCTTTCCCTCTTCCCTCTCCTACGAATCTTCATGCCAGCACTGGCTTTGTAGGCTCAGATACTAGATCAAACCTACTCGTCACCGTAATATTCTGATCTTTAGGTAGCGGGTACATCTCTATATCAGTAGTATCGGCCTGCGAAGGACGTTCCGAAGCTGGCAATGAATTAGAACGTACAGAACTGAGTCTCTCGTGTTTATCCCCGCTAGTTGCATTGTTTCTAGAGCGATTGGATCTCAAGCTGCTTCGAGAAATATTTGAGAAAGCAGATTGAAATCCTTCGATTATGGTTTGTACTCCCTTGAGTTTCAATGCGCCTGATAGTGATGGCAGACAGACGGCTGTTAGGCCAAAGCATGCCTCGATATACATGAAATAAAGACCGGCTGTGGATACGACTAGTTCACTATAAATTAGCAATTTCATATTTCTGTGATGGCTTGGGAATGATGGCTTACAATCTTCATCGGCGGTTACCTGGAATTCAACTATATGTGTGTCAGATGGGGCGACTGCCACTTTGTAGGAGTATGAGACATACCGTTTAACTCCTCGACGATAATCACAAGACGTGTTATGGAAGCTGCAACAGCACTAGAATAATTTCAGTACCTCTTGATCTGGGCTTATATATACTAAAACAGACTGCGAAATATATACGTACAGAGCACCGAGGGTAAAGATTCCCAATAGCGCAAGCTTTTTGGTACCAGATATCTGTAGCCTTAGAATCTAATGAATTGTCAGTAACCTGTTTGGTAATGATCCCACACTGCGAGCATGCTATCTGTAGAAATCATAGCGCCTACCAATGGAATTGGGAAAGCCAACAAGATGACATCCATAATGGCATCCGAGATAGACAACGACAATTGGATCATAGTCAAGTCCGCAGTGCATTTCAATTGGTTCTCCAGATTCGTCCAAAAGTAATTGAAATGCGTTTGGCAGGCGAATAGAAAACTGAAGAAGTAACCAAGGCCCCATATGATAATAAGACCAATAATGATATGGATCAATATGCCGACAATACGATTTGAACCGGATTTGAAGATGCGCCGATAGAAAAATATACAGCTTAACTTGATGAAAGCTAGAGCTGCAGTTTCGAGAAGAACCATAGCCATGTAAGCCTGCCATTGTAGTTCATCGTCAGTAAACACAGTTGTAAAGTAATGAAAGAGAGGGGGGGAAGTCAAAATAACCTTTCTCGTCACGGTTTGCTGTGGACTTGTTGCTGTCAACTCCGTTCCAGGTATTGGCTTGGGCGTCGAATATCCCAAAGCATGCTGTGCTGTTCCAGCAAGTATCGTAGCCGCCATTCCGAGTACAAGGAGCTTTTAGACTAGTCAGTATGAACCACAAGTCCACGTCAGAGAGCCAATGGGGAAAATAAATCATCTAATACCAGCGCAGGCACAATCAGCCAGTCATCGAGTCCAAGCTTTGTTCTTTGACCATATCTCGTTGCGATTCTAGCCGCGACCACCCCGATACAAACAGGAGGCCATATGATTCCAGCTGTGTACAACAATGGGGCATGTATATGAAGTGATGCCATGGTAGATTTGGATGATGCGTACAATTGTTATGAGGCGAGATAGCTGTGGGCAATATAATATTGAAGGATTAGCAGAGGATACATTCAATTAGGGCTGAATTTCGAAAATTGTGCTTTGCACCGATACTTAAGGCCATTGGCTCCGCTTGAAATGAGAACAAGCGGCACAGATCTCAAGGATTTCGAGGAGAATCTCGAAAACCAGGCCTAGTTACTCGGTGAGATGCTAAAATCAAGGAGCGAAAAGGATAGTAGAATGGTAGGGAGGCAAATTCCACTGCATTTTCAGAGGTGTATACGAGAGGGTGTAGTGATACAGCAGAAGGCACATTGATATGCCCCCCGTTCCAGACAGTCCTCCGAACGAATAGACTGGTCAGTAAGGTTATCAATATCGGCGTGAATAAAACCCCGTCTTATATGTACCGGCATCATATCGGTGATAGCCGTCTTACTTATGTAAATTAGCCAATAGGATTGCGCATTTACTATGCATGAAATTCTTGGTTTGAAGAAGTAGGATGCCTGGGTAGACAACCTATAACAGTTTTATGCAGTATGCGATGTGTGTGTGTGTGTGTG
>LLKJ01000796.1:0-22351 GCA_002242865.1 Clarireedia sp. CPB17 | reverse complement strand
GCCCAGCCCAGCCCAAACCTATTATGATAATGATGGATATGTTAAAGATATGGATGGATGAAGAATACTGTCTACCATGTGGTTTGCAAGTGCGGATACTCCTTTGACGATAAGCCCAGATCTGCAAATATGGGGTCATCTTCTTTGAGTCCTTCTACGCGGTCATGATCCTATGTTTATTCATCAGTAGCTGATCTGAGTTCGTAGTGACCGACATCGGGATCGAGATAGGAAGGATATAGGGGGCATTTCCTGCAACAGTAACATAGATACAGGTAATAGGAAAAATGCTGCGGAAAAGAAAGAACAAGCGCAACATACCTCTTCTCCAAGCTTCTCCATCTCCTCCACCGGCGTCTCCTTTTCACCATCCCTCTCATCCTTACTCTGTTCCTCCACCGCCTTACCCAACTCGCCCTGCGCCTCCCCAATAATCAACATCTGCGCGCCCTCATAATCCAAAAGCTCCGGCTCCAAGGGCATCCATCTCAAACCTCTAAATTTCTTCTGGATCTCCTCTGGATACTTGGCTGGATTACTGATCGATGCATTTGCGGGACTGGGCGCATCTGGGTTTTTGACTGAGCAGACAAACGACCCTTTGGTGCTCAAGCCGAGTTCCTCCTGGACCTCGGAAATGGAGGTTGGGACGGTGAGTTGGTAGGCTAGGTGTGATTCGCGCCCTGTACTGGTTATGGCGTAGATGCCTTCAGCAATGGGTGTGCTGGCTGGTGTGTGTGATGTTCTGTATAGACTCCCTGTCAACTTCCATACACCCTCTCCAACCCATCACCATTCTCAAAAAGAAGAAAAAGTACATACCCTACAGTCTTAGTAGCTCTATCCTCCCCACTCATCTGCTCCCTCAACTCCTTCACGCTAATCCCTGCTCTATCCACAAACACCAAAAACCTATCACTCTTACTCTTTGGCCACATTTTCTTGGGCAACGCCAACAATCTCGCATTCCCCTGATCTTCCAACGGTCCGGATCCAATCTTCGCCCCGAGAGGAAGAGGCCGCAACACGAAATAACTCCGCGCTACATCTTCGATACCAGAGGGATCTTCGACGCCTACGCGCCCGCGGAAGAAGAAGTAGATGATTCCTTTTTCAAGAATGGAGGATGGAATCGCGGATGCGCGTTCGGAATCTTTGATTATCGAGTCTTGATTTTGTGATATTTCGGTGGTTTTCTGTTCTTGTTCGTGCTGCGCGGAAGCTTTTACATCGTCTGTATCGGCTTTTACTTCGTCTAGAGCGCTTTCTTCTTTTCCGTGAGGAGGTTTGTGTTCTAGTTCTTTGTCGGCTGTTGAGTCTTTTTCGTCGGCGGTTGTGGGTTTGGCGGATTTCCCTTCACTTCCTTCTACGATTCGCTTTTTTCGTCCGTTGGTCTCGGCAGAGGTGTCGTTGTCGTTGTGAGTGCTCTCTGTGAAGCTGTCCATGCTCGTCTGGACTTTGTGGTCACCGTTTTCTGTGCCATTGGTAGCTTTCTGGGATCGTCTTGTCGCGACCATCTTGCTATCAATTGGTGGATATAGAAATGGTTTTCTTGTTGTAGATATTTCGACTTGAATGGTTTCAATCTGGACCGGCGTTGTCGTCTTCTCCGCCTGTGTTTCCTTTCACTTCAGCAGCAATTGCTTCGAATACTCAATTGATGATTCTTTTAGACTTTCCTGGACGGCTAACTGTTTGTTTATATACACGAAAAAGCAGAAGAGAGCTTGAGCGCGCAATGATCGCGTTTCCTCGAGGGAGGGGAAACGCGCCTCATCTCGATCTATGACGTAACGTTGTTGATGAGAGAACTTACATGCCGCACTTGCATCGATTGATTGTAAATATAGGCGTAAGGTATTTACCATCTAATAAAAAACTTTATATTGTGGTCAAATTGACCTAAGGAGGTAATTTCTTGCGCATATACATGTCTTGAGTAAATACATGTCGTAATCGGAATATCATGGGAGGGGATAACTTATACTTCGCTAACAGCTCTACCCAGATTACCGTGCTGGCAAAACTGCAAAGAATTCTACAACACTTCTGTGAGACTTCTATTCTAGTTTGCACTCGTGTTTCTCGTCGACGCATAGAATCCGGAGTTCATACCAGCAACCGAAGATAGGAAAGCTTCGGAAGTATTCGCGTCTTGATGGACTGAGCAACGATATCGACCCTTCTATTCCTCTTCGAAGAAATCGATCTAGAACTTTTCTCCTCGTTTCTTCTCGACTGTCTGTTTGCTCCTTTCTGTTTTTGGTGACACCTCGAGTATCTGGCACTTCAGCCTCAACCCACCCATGGGTTGCCCAGCAAGCTGCTGAAATATGCGCATGTGACTTTCACGTGATCATACACCTGCTTACCTTCACGTTTGGCTCCAGTGTATACTCAAGTTCCTATCACCTGTCCTCGAACGTACAACTCTGGTTTTACAAGAAACCGTAGATCAAGGCTGGGCAATGGGTTTAACTCAATTTTCGCTCGATGCATATCACAAGTACCCAGAGATCCAGCTGACGTCGAAACCTCATTCTCCTCCACTTCAGATCTCTACTTCTTCGCAAGCTGCCTCTGTCTCCCAATTCGGGGTCCCGCTTTTTGCTGAAGAGGCGCATGTTCTCCGAGCGGAGTTCATGGTAGTTCTAAATGACATAAACCACTTTGGTCCTTCGATCGGAAAGGCGCTGGACTTTCTTTGCCTGGTTATTTGAAGTTTTAGTTGTAGCCGGGATTCGAATGGCAAGTTGAAAGAGATAGAATTCAATTCGAAATGATGAAAAGAGAAACGTCGGAAATACCGGTTTTACCGCTGGAAAAAGTACCGTTCTCTGCACGAGGGGTCGCATTTTGCTAAGTAATTCCTCCTGTGTATGATGTACCAACAGTCACCAACAACTACCAACGAGAAAGGTTTTCGTTTCCCCAACAAATCTTCAAAATGTCTTCGATTCTACAACGGTAATCGAAATCAACCGAGAACCCCGCCGAATACCCCACGGATGCTACACAGCTAGTGAGCTAAACTCTTTTCTATTAAACTAAATAAGTCGAATATGGTGTCTAGATACAGCAACAGAGATATTACTTTATTTTCATCGAGCTGCAGTAGAATCCCTGTTATCGGAGTTGAGTCCATGTTGTGTATATATTGATGACTACCAACCAACAATTGGTGTGAGCTGTTCAAAACGCCAGTAAGATTAATTGATGGAAGTCACTTCCACGTCCCAACTTTTCAGACCTCTCAATCGAAGAGTTACAACCCCAAGAGAACATCCACAATGGCTATTGAATCCCTCCCGCTGGAAGGCGAGGCGGACTTCCGCGAAATGATGGCAGCATGTTGGGAAGCTTTCGAAAACCCCTTCGCATCTTTCCTCCGCATTGTTTTCTATCTCAAGGGTGATAGTGCCGAAGATCGTGCTGAATCTATCAACGAGGCAGCAAACAAGATGATGGCTCTACATGGCATGTTCCCATCCATCAGTCATTGGATCAAAGTTGTGGACACCGAGACTAGCAAGCTTATCGGTGCCGCCAATTGGATGACTCATGAGAACAGTCCTTACACGGAGCCTCGACCTCCTACCGTTGCTGTGTGGTGGCCTGAGGGAGACGGCCGCGACTATGCATCCAACTATATGCAGCAAGTTGAAGCTCCCAAGTCCCGGTATTATAATCACCCTCATGTGTGTAAGTGTGTCTTGCAAGCTACCCACACCTTTGCAACTCAGTTGATCATGATGCTAATGCGCCCCATAAGATCTTAATATATCTTTTACTGTCCCAGAATGGCGTCGTCATGGCGCCGGTAAGTTGATGATGGAATGGGGTGTCAAGAAGGCCGATGAGATGAATGTCCCCTGCTTTGTTGAAGCCTCCGCATCGGGGAAACTTCTATATGGAAAGTTTGGATTTATGACTTTTGAGAAGATTGATGTGAACACCGAGAGAGAAAAAGCTAGCGTGGAATGGAGACGGTTGCAGAAAGAACTACCTCCTGATACTCAGTACGTATAACATTTTGGGGATTCTAACTTGTGACTGGTGAAACACAAAGCTGATGGTTGGCAGATACTTGATGTGGAGGCCTATTCAAGGCATCTTCATACCTGGTCAAACATCGCTTCCCTGGGAATCCGAGCCTTTCGTTCCTAAGAACTTCTAGGCATTGAGCATATGCTAGCTAGCTGCAACAAGTTACGCTCGAATATCACATTCAGAGTGGCTGGTAATCGGATCTTCTACCGGCACTTCTCGAAGTTCCAAAAATCACTATCAAAGCTCCATCAAGTATAAAAGTTCGTTCTGTAAATAATCATGGATTTTCAATTCATTTGCATAAGTACTACTACAACAGATTCCTGTAAAAAGATTGTGTAGTTAGGGTGTAATAGAGTGTTAAGTATGGCCCGCGCTGGGCTTAGTACTGAAGCTTATCCTTCTTCATGCACAACATAGAATTCGTACTTCGACCCTGGTCAGAGCACTTGGTTGTGCAGTCGTAATACTACCCTCGCTATTTAGGCTTTGGGCTTTACTGGATGTTCGAACTTCATCGCCACGGACTAAACGTTGGGCGTATGTTGGATTGTTGGAATAGGTCCAGATTCGGAAGCTGTTCCCACTCCTATGAGGGATTCCCGGTTTCGGCTCGTACTGCTATTCGGTACTTGGTAATACTGCAGCTTGAGGAATGTGATACCAGATATATTTGCGGGGTGAAATTCGAGCGAAATTTTACATGCAAGTCCATAGAACCATAACCTCGAATGCCCCCTTGAGAATGATGAATCTGACAGTCGAGTCAATCTTATCCTTGTCAGAATTGATTCTTAACAGTTGGTCAAGTAAGAAATGGACTAACAATTTAACTAATTAGTGGCATATGCCGCCTATCATTCTACACTGGTAATCTCTAAGATGAAGCTGTTTCCTGTTTGCAGTGTATCCGTCAGCCTCCCCCCCCACAATATGAAATATTGCTTACTTTTCGGTGTTATATCTCTACAAACAAACAAGACCGTACCGACGACATTGAATCTTTCCAATCAACTTGCTAAACTCGACATTAAAGAAGTGCCTATATCTCCCAGTGCTTGCCATGTCTTTACGCAAACATCACCAGAACCAGAAAATCAAAGACGGAGATCTTGTATCTACTCTTCCTGTATCTGAGTCAATTCAGCTCCAGAATCATAATTCTACGATAACAAGCCAAGATCAGTATGATTTGGCTCGTGTTGGGAAAAAACAAGTCCTCAAGGTTCACATGAAAAGTTCGTCGGAGCCTAAGAAGAGTCTAGATACCCAACTTTGCATTTTCAATTTAGGGAAATTTTGGACTGGTATCGATGTTGGGGTTAAGTTGTACTTTGCTGGCGACTTGGGAAGGACAAATTATGTAACTTCTCTCACTTTTACAAACGGTGTTGATCCCATGCTGATCAGTTCGATTAGAGGTTTTCTTCTAGGCTTTACAAAGTAAGTGCTACAACGATACAGAATGAACTACGGGATAACTAAATACTCATCGTGTGACCTCCCCAATTCTAGTGGCGGTCCGGCTGGCTTGTTATATGGATATATAGTTGTTTGGCTTGGGATAACATCTGTTTTTATAGCGCTATCAGAATTAGCTTCCATGTAAGTGATTATGATTCTCAGCCGCATCTCGGGTCATCAAAAACTAACTGCGATTAATCAGGGCGCCGACAGCGTAAGTCTGCATGCCCCATACCTTCAGATTCTTGAACCAATAAACCCTCCGCCTCCAGGGTCTCTAAGAGAATTCTTGATATGAGTTGACTTTGCGAAAGTGGGGGGCAATATCACTGGTGCTACGTACTTGCACCGCCTTCATATCGGAAGCTTCTGAGTTATATAACCGGTTCGTACCTTACGTATGTAGAGTGACTTTCGCTGACTTAGAAAGTATGGCTCACAGTTGCTGGTTAGCAAGCTGGTGTCGTTGGTGCTGCCTACCTCACAGCTACCGCCCTCCAAGGCTTAGTTATATTGAACCACGCGACTTATGTTTATAAAGCATGGCACGCAACTTTGATAATCTGGGCTATTCTTCTTGCATGTGTTCTCATCAACACAGTAGTCAGTAGATATTTGTCTAAGATCTAGGGCACCATTCTTATACTGCACATTCTGGGATTTTTTGCAATCCTTATTCCTATGGTGACTCTAGCCGAGCACACTTCTGCCAGCGAGGTTTTCACGTTCTTCCTTAATGAAGGTGGCTATGCTACGCAAGGCTTATCATTTTTTGTGGGTTTGACTGGAACTGTGGTGGCTTTCCTAGGTGGGTAGTAATCAAATATAAAGCGTGTATATTTAATGGCTAATTGAAAAGCAAGGCGCCGATGGGGTCATTCATGTATGTACCCATTTGACCTCTTGATGTTAAGCTACGTGTACTGATTCGTTTATCTCATAGATGTCTGAAGAAGTAGAAAACGCATCAGTCACCGTACCACGAGCAATTATGCTCGGTGTTTTCATCAACGGCACCCTCAGGTTCAGCATGTTGTTGGCTACTTTATTTTGCCTGGGAAATGTTGACGACATCCTCTCCCCACCTTATTTATATCGGTTCATCCAAATATTTGTTGCAAGTACAGGATCTGTTAGTGGAAGTACTGCTATGGCTTCCTTCATAGTACTTTTGTCATTTTGTACTACTATTAGCCTAATGGCATCCTCGTCGAGGATGACTTGGTCATTCGCGAGATACCACGGCTTACCTGGATGGAAAGTTCTGAGTAAAGTATGCTTAATCTATCTGCACGAAGGTTTTCTTATCGCTAAAACTAATCTAGGTTGATCGAAAAACTTCAATTCCTTTGATAGCAGTTTTGACAACAACAATCATAGCAGCATTGGTCAGTCTCATCAGCATCAGTTCGGTCACGGCACTAAACGACCTTCTTCCCCTGTCTATCAACAGTTGTTATGCATCATATCAAATACCATCTATGCTCCTCCTAAAGCATCGATTGCGAGGAAGTATATAGATTCCGATGGAAAGTAATATTGCGAGGGAGAGTTTGTCAGACCTGACTTGGGGGCCATGGAGAATTTCTGGTATGCTCGGAACACTCAATAATGCCTTCGCGTGTATTTTCATGATTATTATTATCTTATTTGGTTTCTGGTCCACCAAGCTCCTCGTTACACCTGCTACAATGAATTTCAGTATTCTAGTAACGGAATCGGTAGCACTACTCAGCATGTGCTATTACTTCCTGTGGAGCAACAGGACTTTCAAAGGGCCTATTATGGAAACTACAATGGAACAGGTTTATTAAGATCAGAGCCCCTTGTTTCTGTCATGGGGTTCATACTTCGCTTGCTAGTTAGATCTTTGTTCCCCGCTCATTCCTCGGACGATCCTAATATCCGATAATGAAGAGGCCGTGCTATATTCTTGTTCGGAGAACGAATGTGGTAAGGAGTTAGAATTCTGTACTTTAGCATTTTCTAGAGTAGCTAGTATCTTCATCGGATAGTGATGACCCAGAACTCTCATCAGGACCATCAATAACTAGGTACGTGAATAGGAACGATGCAATGCCATAAAACTCATTTACATTCCTTGAAGAGAGTCTTCCAGTGGTTGGTGGTAGTCTGGAATCCATGATGGCAGGCCGATCTGAGTTTTTGGGAGGAGTTTAGGGAAAATAGCAGATGCCTCCCTTTTTCAGCTTCTGTTGTGACTCGCTGCTTGGTCGTGTCACGGAACCATGATGGCTGTCAATCCTGACTGCTCCAGTGTGCACCGTCTGTTCTTATGAGATTACGGCCGCTGTTGAGAACGAAGCGTATCTTCCCTGTGCTCAGTCGACGTAAGAAGTCCATGAATTTGTCGCGAGTGTCGTCTGCCGGACCAATCCAAACAGTTACAAAAGACGCACATCGATAGATCTCTGTCCTAAGCTATATCTGTTAGCGTCTTTCTTCGTCACTTGCTTGGTTGATATAGGCAGTATTAATTCAGATAATCCTCACTTTGTTGTCGTACCGTAGGTGCTCCAGAGCGGAATACAGATTTCGTGTCACGGGGACTGAACTTAGCCCAACTATCATCATTTCCGAATCCCGTGAATTACCCCACGGAGATGAGAAGGCAACATAATTAGGCTTAATATCCACTGGCATCCAAGAAGAGATGAATAATGTCGCATCATGGGGTGAGGTTTCCTTGTGTAGAAGTATCTGTACGCCTTGCGTGAAGTTTAATCAGCCTGATCTCCGATTTGGAAAGATCTAACGGCACATTATGCATCTTTCTTGTTTTTCCTCTAGGTTTTGTCGTATAGGAAAAAAAGGCGACAAGACGGAAGGCTCGATGGGACAAGTAGCATATGCTTATTGGCCCATATGCATGATGCGAACTGGGCCTCACAGCGATGAGCAAGAGGTGGAATCCCAAGCACTAGAAGTAGGATTTATGCGGATCTAGAAAGAACAGAAGTATTCCGTTGCGTGACCCTTCAGATCGCATAATATAGGATGTCGATATGAGTCTCCTTGTCGATGACGGTCAGTCGAATCCATCCAGTTGTTAGATAGTCATGTGACAATGATGTATATCCTCCACGTGCGAAGTTCGTTAATCATCTGGAATTAAGCAGCTTATTTTGTGATGAATGTTGGCATTCTGGCTCTTGCAACGACAAATGTCCAACGCATTATAACAAGGCTGCGGAAGCAGATCTCAGGCCACTGCAGGCTCAAGTGCAGATGCACGTGCATACAGATGACGTCTGGGTCTAGAGAGATGCAACCAAAATGTTAACATAGGCAAATGTCGGCAAAGAGATTATTATTGGTCAGCCAGGTAAATGTATGTATAGGGCGTAGAATCACGCAACTGAAGCATCTAACTCTTTCAAGCCAGTCGGTGTTATCACGTGAGTGAAGTTACAGATACGTCGCTCAGCCCCCAAAAATGTATTATGCATCCAATAAGCATGTCACACCTCTTGCAAATTATGATTGGTGATCGGCTACACTAGCCAAGAAAGCAGCTGCGCTTCTTCTCGGCGGATTTTCGTTGTCACTCCATAAGAATTAAATGGGCGCTCGGATAGAGACGGCTGCTGCAGCAAAAGATGGATGGATATTTCCCGCGCTCATTGAAGAGAGCAGCCGACCGCGAGTTGGCATGCATATGCAAATAAGAAACCTTGGGGCCGAGATGATCAGTTGCGGTTGGTTCTTTCCTGAAGCGAGGGACTTGTGAACCTTGTCAAGGTCATTGGATAATACTGGATATCGCATTTAACCGTTGCGGCTGGTCCTTTTCCTCAAAGCGAGGAACTTCTGGCCCTTGTCAAATAGTTGGATATGGTTACACAGCATCTGACTGGGATGCGCTGGTGCTGCAAATCCAATCCTGTAAGCAAAAATAGACAGTCACGATGCGACTTACTGCGCGGGACTTCTGGACAAGGCTTCAAGTAGCCTTATCATGCATTGAGGTTTTATTATATTCTCTTCTCACCTCCACTTCGTATCTTCACTTCCTATCCTCACTTCATCAAGAACACTTCTTCTCTCACCAAATCTGTCTGTTCTTTGTCAGAGAGACCCTCCATTTCAGCAGCATCCAATCCATTGTCATCAATTTTGACTTCAGTGCAGTCTACTTGACTTGGGAAGCCTTTTCTCTAATCAAAAATTTTCGCCCAGCCGAAAGCCTTGCGTTCACAGGCTTATTCCATTCATCATGTCAGCTTCATCATCGACCTTCCCGTCTCAATTCACTCTTGAGCGTGGAGATTTGATTATGACGGATGATCCTATGCAGCCTTCAATTCCAACAGTGGAAATCACAAGTACCGTGCCGTCGAAAGGCAAGAAGAACATCACGAGGGAGGATTGGGAACACCTTAAGCCTATTGTTAGCCATCTTTATATCGACAAGAATCTCACATTTATACAAATTCAAACCAAACTCAGAATCGATCATAACTTCTATCTATCGTGAGTATCAGACTCAGCCGTTCCGATTTCCCTGGTTAGTATTTTTAATCGTTCAATAGAAGACGTACCTTCACCAAGAATATCAAGAATTGGGGACTCCAAAAGAACCTTCGAAAATCGGATCGCGATGAACTTCTCAAATTAGGACTAGAATATGAGAAGTTCAGGGGGGACCACCGTTTGAGAAATGAAGCCAGATTGAAACGACTACAGAAGCGATATGGTGGAGGCAGTGCTCTGCCTAGGCATTGCAACTCTTTCCGTAAGCAATTATATTCATCGATGGATATTGCGTGCCACCGCACTGGCTGACTATTTATCTTTATAGGCCCTGATGATATGGAAATTGATGAGGAAGAAGAAACAGCAACCGCGACACAATCCCAACCACTTCCTCAAAACAACCCGTTCGACATGGAAAATCTAGACGACCAAACACAGTTCAGTAACGACGAAGTAGAAGAGATCATACCGCAATCCAGCGAGATCGATACATCTACATCGAACCAATGGTCTGAGCCCACGATAATCAATGTCGATGAATTGGCCGTCGCACTTGAGAATCTAGGTTTTCAAGGTGTCCGTCAACTCTTAACACCCTACAAAAACCCTGCCGACCTTGAAGATTCCGATTCGGATACGGAGCCACAGCAATCACTTGGACCGTCTCGCGCGGGAGCTTCAAATACAGAATTGTGTTTGACCCAAGCACAATTGGTACAGCCTAGAATATCTTCAAGAAATATTCAAAATAGGAAAAATCGCAACCTCAACTTCAGCCCTTACTCTGAGATGTCTATCTTCCCAGCTCGGCCGAAGAAAGCTTCTCGTATGACTTGGGATGCTTGGGTGGGGAAGGCGAAGAGTGAATGGCCGATGGAATGGGAACGACTACGATTCCAATTGGAATCGCCAACACTCTGCAACAAAGAACGAATTTCTACCTTGGATCGTTTGATTTCGGTCGAGAAATCAATGGACTGGAACAGTTCTTCTACCTATGAAAAACTTCTAACAGCATTGAAAAGTGAAACTATATATGATCGCAGCAGAATTACAAAGATATATTTCCATTTAATCGAAAACTATATACGCAATCTGCAGTTTCAAAAAGTGGCAAAGCTCTTTCACGAATACCTAAACGAATTAAAATCCGACGAAAAGAACGATTTTGCCAAGCTTGAACTACTTTACCTCCAAGCATATTATCTTCTCAGCCTCGGCTTTTATCACCAAGCTGGAAATATTATTCGCCAAGCAATATGGTTTGCACTTACTCAATTGGGACCATATCATGATTTCACAATGAAATCATTAGAGTTGTATAATTGGATAGCAGAAACTGTTAGGAAGGAAAATTTTATTGAAGATGAAAATATCCACAGGTTCAATATTAGCATTTGTAGTGGGGAAGTTGCCGATTTTAAGTTTGAGCTTTGGTACGGCAATGCAATTTCATTACTCCAGTATCTCACCCGGAACAGGAGATGTGAAGAAGCTCAAAGCTTATATACTTACGTTATGAAACGTATTGAACTAGCGTTTGGTACTGAAAGTCCGACTTACATTAATTGTCACATTCAGCAAGCATATATTTGGCGAGAGCAAGGAAAAGTATCTGAGTCTCTTGATATGTCATATCAGTTATCTGATAATAATCAAATTCTAGGAATGCAAAAATGTCATATATTTGAAACCATTGGTTTCATTCTATGGGGGATGGAAGATTACTCAAAAGCTGCGATATGGTACAAAAAAACATTCGAAAGCAGAGTTATTATGCGCGGGTTACAACATCCAAGTGTTCTGAGCGACTGCGAGAATCTAGGAGATTGCTTCGAAATGCTTGGGCGATGGGATGCTGCTTTGAGTCTTTACAGCAAGTTTTTGGAACGCCTTAGGAATTGTCGGAGGGTGGATCAAAGTTCAGTGGAGGAGGTTGAAGGATGGATTTCTCGTGTGGAACGGAAGATTGAGATGATCGCTCAGGAGAAGGAGAGGGAGAGGGAGAGCGAGACTGAGAACGATGAGGATGTCGATGGAGATGCCAATGTTGAAAGACTCGAAGACATGGAGCTGGAGCAAGTTCAGGTTCTTAATGACTCGGATGTTGAATCGGATGCTGACTGGGATGCTGACTGGGATATCGACTGGGATTCACTGCAAGATATGCCCACGCCTGCTTTTTATGCCGCGTGATAGGCTTTCCTGCGAATTGGGAAAGTTTCTTCTAATGTTTTATTTTACTGTGGGGGTTTGATTATTCATGTTTCTAGGCACATCTAACTGCATTTCAATACCATTTCCATTCTATTGACAAGATACCATCCTGATCAAGTAAGTGTGCGGATCTGTGATGCGGTGCAGGAAAAATGAGCGGTAGCGAGAATGAGGGATAGCGAGATACTAGCTCGTCACGATACCAGATCTCAATGAGCGCAGTGCAGCAACCAAGAACTCCAATATATCGCTACTACAATGGCTCAATGTGATTTAGAGAGGTTACCAAAGAGTTCTCTAGACATCGCCGACAGATACTACAGGCATGGTACGGGGAATCAGGTAATGGTGCAGTATGTGTAGGATATGAGAAGATTCAACAGCCCGCATGTTGAATGACGTCGTGAAGGTATATCCAGCAATAATTCTGGAAGTGTATAGGAGTACTTGTCGTCCATTGCTGTGGAAATTTAGATGTTATCAGCAAGGACTTGAGTTTACGTTCCCAATGAAGAGAATTCTGACAGGCTTACTTCCAAAACCGTTCCAGGTAGCTGTCAGTGCGAAACCAAGAGAAATAATATTATTTTGAGTTTAATAACTCTTCGAAGAATATATCAATATATCGGTGCTAGAATATAATATATTTATTATATCCAATGAGAAGGTTGGATTAGAGGTGGTTTATATAGACAAAATAAGAGGTAATAATAAGAATTTAGATGTTATATACGCGCAGGAGAAATTATAGCAGCAAGCTGCCAATTATTGATAACTTTATATCATTATACAATCAAAATACTTCGCCACGCCCTTTGCAGCATAAACTCCCTGTCGAGCAGCCTCTTCCACAAACTCCTCGCAATGTCTCTGATGGCCTACCCGAACCACATAATTATCCGCCAGCACGCCATCTGCGCCCAACAATGACCTCAACAACTTTTGCGACGAGAACCGGCAATGCTCCGAGTGAAACTTAGCTGAGACATACGCTAGATGTATATCACCATGCAGTACATCCTCTCGATTCAGAAGTGACTGTTCGGATAACGAGTCGTCTTTGTGCCAGGTCCAGTTTGCTAGATGCAGGAAGTCGGATTCAAGCTGTGCGTCGTAGCATTCCGATGGATACCAGCCAAAGGTCATGGCGCTCCAGCGGCAGCCGGCAGCTCGGGCGCTGGTGGGTGTATGGCCGCATGGAGATGGCGGAGGGTGAGCGTAATTCCAACCTTTGGATTGGAGAAGGAAAGAGCGGAGGGATTGAGAACGGACGTTAGGGTATGGAGAACGTTCTGCTTGGTCCTTGTTGTTGTTGTTGTTGGGGACAATGATATGAAGCCCGACCAGAAGAAGGAGGAGACAGATTATTGAAGTAATAGCACATCCTACAATAAGTCTGAGCCTGATGACGGAGGTTTTGGAGTCTGGTGGTTGTTTGTTCTTGTCTCCGACGTTGTCTTCGTCTGATGGGAGAGTCTTGTAGGCTAGTTTGTCCTTGAGCCAAGGTAGTGTCATCATAATGGACTCGATATCAAGCATGCATCACTCGAACGCCGTGTGAGCATGTACTGGAACTGGTCTGGCAGAGGATGAATGAAAAGAAGTGCGAGAGGAAGAGAAAAGAGATTCAACTGGAAGGGAAAGCGGAAATGGAGAAAGGGTGTGGGAGAAGGGACCAACATGGGGAGGGCAAGGAGGTAGAAACGGAGAGTCGAGAGGGGAAGGAAGCAAACCCCACCAACGCGATAAAGCTAATGACCCTTGTCTATTCTCACTATCAATGATCCACTGCGCATTAAGAATTGCCGTCGATGTTGGGCCTCAAATGTGTGTTCCTAATTAAACATGGACATTTAATACTACAAGGATGTTGAGATAAGCTTCTGCATTTCTGCGCCTCCCGCAATCAACATAAATCATTCCCCATTCTATGCAACCACATTTTACAACACCATTGCGTTAGCTTACAGTACTTAATGCATCGTGGAGTGCATGTACACGTAGCCAAGCCATCGTATATATCGTTTAGAACCCCTCTCTCCCACCCCTGCTGAATCTGATTGGCTCGTCCAATCTTTGACATTATCTGCTCCTGTTGCTCTTGCATTACCACCTACCATATTCACACTCTGTTACATTCCCTCTGACTTCATATTCCACGGTTCTCTCTTGCTCTCCCAATATGCATTGTGTGCTACCCAAGGATCTGTACCGTCCCAGGGATTGGGCACAACGCCTGTAATCTATGTTAATGCCAACAGTCCATTTCGAGGATCGGTAGGAAGAAGTTTTGTACTGACCTGTTTTTGGGTGTCTTAGAATTTCACCTAGCAGCAGGCGTGGTAAGCATATGCTGTTTAGCAATAAATAGGAAGCAGAAATAACAGCGAGGGAAAGGACTAAGGAAACAAATTGATAACATCGAAGTATGTGAAAATAAAGAAAGTCTGGCCTGGCATACCGTGTCGTTTAAAGTTATGGGTCTGCACCCAATTGGTAAGTCTATCCCAATTTGCGCACTTGTGCTGACCTTTCGGCACCACCTGTGGGTATGGGGTGCGGTCCCACCACTCGTAAGTCATAAGTGTCATGTCGGCATGGCACATAGCAGCTTGTCTCAATCTTTAACACATAATCATGAGTCAGTATTTTCCGCTATATATGTAGATGATGTCAGTTCCTACCCATCGATGCAATGGTCAATATGAGTGTTCATCTCGCCGGGCGGATGAGGATAGCGTGCAGCAGTTATGGGATAGTGCTCAGGAAATAAGTATTCGCGAATGGTGCGGAGACAGTGAATCTCATGTAAGAAGGTTGGAACCGCCATTCCATCATTGGTACCGTCGGTCAAGTGGACCATGGAGAAGTTTGGGGAGCTTGGGGTTATCCAGCCTGGATATGGAACCCTCAGGTCAAATCCTATAATGATGATGAGCTGCCTACACGAAACTTGCTAGGTGTCATTATCTTACCTTTCATGAGACTCTGCCATGCTTGATCAAGCTCTGGGCGCGGTTTACCTCTATAAGGACTTTCGTGGTTATGAAAAATGTCGTCAAAGGGGCGAAGTCCCCATTCAATGGCTTCAGAAGTATATTCTAGTACTCTTATTAGCTGAGTAACGAAGAATCAAGGTAAACAATGCTCCTACCGTGCGATGGTATATGAACTTTATCATAATTCGAGTGCTTCAGATTTACGGTTCGATATACGCATGCTAGGATGGCAGTGTTGACAGCTAAGAGCAAGCAGTTGAGGATGAGTGGCACAAGATGCCATCTGACATGTTTGTGTGGCAGTCTTGAGATTTCATTCTCCCCTCCTAGAAGGGGATATGAAGCAGTGCTGGAAGGCAATTCATCGTCAAAACTAGGTTTCTCCATTGTATTGGCAAAGAACGAAACGTCGGAAAAGATGACGAGAATAGATGAAAAAGGTTACGAGCGAGTATTCTGATAATTGTGCTGTGCTGGAGAATACGACGAAGTTCCGCTGGCATACAAGATATGAGTTTACATGCCTAAAGCTCCGTTCCGCTTTGAATTGCCAATTGAAGAAAGGATGACCATGTCGACCTCGGTGCAGCTTGTACCCGATGAATACCATGGATGCATTGATACTTGCTACATATCCAATATCATATTTGTGGATTTGACCATGCCGCGTTATCACAGACGGGAAACATGCCATCTGTCCGTGCTCGTGTAAGTGCTGTAAAACGGAGGCTAGGCTGCGAAATGGGTACCTATAGGTGGGTAATTGCACCCCCTCAACCCACCCATGGGTACCTAGGGGTAGGTTTTCGGGCTGGCCAACCTACCTACTTACCCAAGCAGGGGTGGAATATCCTATCTCTGCTATAAGCACCTTCCCCGCACCTATTAGTTATCATAACCCACTTATGGGTACCCCAGCCCGGTGGGGTAGGTTCACAGCCTAGCCGAGTCTTGTATTCTATACCTGCTGGATTATGCAGGCTACCGAGGACGGTAGGTATATTGTCCACGCTTCTATATTACCCGGCTAACTATTCTAAATATTGCTAGTCCTGTGTTTCAGAAAATCTTCTGCTAGCCCCATGCATACGTCACTCTCATAGTACCTCACAGGGTCTAAATCCATTTGCATACTCATAAGATTTCGTTTGTAACCAAGGACTGATATATGCTAGAGGGCATGGAAGTCTTAGCCACTTTATTGATAGATTAAAGATTCCTCATCGAAGTTTGGTGAGACTCCCCGCTACTTGGCATGGGATGAGTGAATGGGAGATTTAGCAATACGACATGGCATTCGTTATCATACAAGCTTCGACACTGATTATGCAACCACACTATCACCTGCTCATCAAGCCCTAATTAAGAGGCATCTACTAATTCAAACGATGTCGATCTGTGATACAACATGATGCAGTGTGCTGAAGGATTTTAACCTGAAGACGAAGATGCTTTAGTCACTCGACCATAGGAATATACCGAAAAGGATGGTGATGAGAAGATCCTCAAACTTCTTATCTCTTACCAGTATCATATGGTGATAGTAAGATTAGGGAGTATCGACAACGTTTTCTGAACGTGGGATTGCATGTGTTCTGACCACTCAGTCATATGGAACTTTGGAAAGATCGAAGCACCTCGAAGATCTTATCGCTGGCCAGAAGCTCTGCTCATCCCCTTATCTCCAATCTACATCTTAAGAGAACGCAACGTGGAGAGGGACTATTAGCTATGCATCAGCATGTATGCAGATCGATGATCTTACCGGAAAGGGGATCTATCTCCTCTCTTCCCCCTCTCTGTGCTGACTTGTGCTTGAACACGCAGCCGTTATCCTGAATACTTGCATGGAGCAGAGAGCTCGCGGAACGGGTTCACTGTGAGCACTCCGCATCTTTGAAGTTGCAAAGTCGAGCATAAATGAGCTATGCCCAACACCTCAAACTCCAAAATCCGCTCATCATCTCTCACAACCCAAAAATCACTTCCATATAAATCAATTACAAACTCTTGCCAAGCGTCATCATGAAGTTCTCCACTATTCTTGCAGCGGCTTTCGCTACCATCGTTATTGCAGCACCCGCTCCAGCCCCAGTTGATAACTTTAAGCTCAAGGTCCGTGGAGGTATGTAACAGCGTCTTTGACAATCTCCAGAGTTCATCTTCTATCGCTTGAGCAAGTACTTGATAAGAGAAAACTGACGGTGAAGCAGTCGAGTATACCGACATTATCGAGCGTGCTCTCAACAATTTGCAGCTTGCAAAGCGCGAGATTGACAGCGGCCTTGACACGGATGAAGATGCCTCTCTGGGTATTTGCCTCAAGGTCAAACGCGATATTGATTCACTCTTTGAGTAAATTGTCTTTGTAAGTATGCAAATGCAGCGCCCAATCTGGAGATAGTGTTGGATGGCTAATTGGAACAGAAACGATATCGCTCGTTAGGCATGTAGTAGAGGCAGAACATATGGGATTGAATGATATGATGACGGTGGAGATGTCAGGAAATACTTGCAAACCCTCTGTAGTCTAGCTATTCAAATACTTAGGCAATGGAACTGAGCCACTAGTGGAATTTATGACACCCGAAACTTGAATTTCCGAGTCCTTGTGTATCTTCTTATCTTACTCAGGAGACTGTTGACGGTGGCATTTCTTAATGTCGTAGGTGGGTTAACTGTAGATCTTGAGGCGGAAAAGGATACAGGTTGAAGAATCGAAATATGCTGCATATGAATGCATAGTTGAGCACAGGCTAAAGCCTTTCGGTACCCTCATCCTTGACAACTGAGCTGGGGGTATCTGTCAATGATAAAACGGTAACCCCCGCAAACGTGAAGGTAAAATACCACGTCGCAATCAGTCTACATGTGCTAGCCGGTCCTTCCCCGCCTCCAAAAAAATCATTGTTTAAGCTCCTCCCAAACTTTGAGACCACGCCTTATCGTTCCCACTTTGGGCTCAATAACACAAGATGTATCCAAGGCCACAACAGATGTACGAGAAAGTTCGTACTGAGCCTGGGAAATGTAGCCACGAGGATAGCGCCCAAGAACCGTTGAGCGAATGCCCAGATATACCTCCAGTCCGGCGAGAATGGATGTTTAGCCGGCGAAGTCTGTTTCTTCACATGTCTCTCATCTTACTCTATACTGCCATTGCCTTTGCATTCTCTATGAGGAGCATTCGTCCCAATAAATCTCAATGTGGCAGTCAGTGTGGCCAGTCGTTGTATTATTGTGAGTTGAAGTACTGTGGCTGTATCGTAATTTGGAGCTAGTACTAACGCACCTTGTAGCACCAGCAGAGCAAGCGGTACAGCTTCAAAAGCATACTTTCGTCGCTGAAGACCCTTTCGGGACTCTGCCTAATTCGATATACCTAGGAAATCCAAGTCCGGAGCTTGACCATGCATGGAAAAAGCTGTTAGAAGGTATCCCTATAGCCCGGGCGAAGAAGTTGTCTCCAACAGTCTTGTCGGCTAAGTTGTACTCCTTTTAGGATATAATATACGTATCTCTCCATCGACTATAGATAAATTGAATCGCACGTCTATCCGCCTCGCAGACAACTCTGGCGACTACTGGGGTAGCCTTGAAGTATTTCATCATCTACATTGTCTTAAGACAGTCCGCCAGGCCATGGCTCTCTCTTACTACAATGCTTCCGATGTCCGGCTCGATATACCTTCGGGACATGTTTACCCAATACATATTGGTAAGAAGAAGACTCGATGTCCCCTGTCAACTGTTCAAAGTTGGTTCTTTTCTCTAAGCTCTTTCATTATTTAGAACACTGTATCGAGCGCCTTCGCGAGTATCTGATGTGCCGCCCGGACATGACCATATTCACGTACGATTGGATTGAGGGAAGAGACGACGAGCCGATGCCGAATCATGCTGTACAACATGAGTGCGTGAATTGGGATTCACTAAAGAGCTGGATAAACGATAGGAAGTTTAGTATCGCAGAGGGTTTAATTGAGAGAGCGGATGGAAGAAAATGGCCAGATGTCAGGAGGTAGGGAAGGGCAGAGAAGCGGGATACAAGGAGATTAGAAATCAGGATATAGGCGGATACAAGCCCGTGATACAGGCGGATTAGAAATCATATGTAGGAAGATTAGTGAGGCCAGCCCGATTGTAAGCGGGGCTACCCCTTTATCCCTTTTTCTATAAAGGAAGCTAGGAAAGAAAGGGGGAATCGGTAGCAATTAGTTTGTTTCAATTGAGGACCCTATATTCTAAGGCTCCGATTATATTGCGATCACTTAGTGAAGCTCTTACAATCCCTACTAGTTCAGACCCTCACAATCTATTAGATAATAGATAGATATTATTATTTATATAATCTATCTATAAATATTTATTATTTATTATAATCTATCTATAGATAATCCAATTTATTAGATATCTAATCTATCTACTAAATAAATTCGCAGCTTATAAGTTACGAAGCTATATAGCTAGAATAATAGCAAAGACAAATGAGTATTGATGAATAATAATATGGAATAAGGTCTTATAAGTGTAAGCTATAATTGATTGATAGCAGAGAGAAAGTAAATGATATGGGCAATCACTAGCGGCAATAAGAGTATGGAGAGGGGACTAGATGATACTGAAGATGAAATTGTCATCTGTAGAACTCAGCATCAGTAAGAAATAGAGATCTTGTAAGATTACGGCTTACCTACTCCCCTTCCTTGCGTATTCACGCGACTTTCTATCACTGATTTTGCTTGGGGATGTGGTAAGACAGAGTAGGAAGCGCCGGAGTTGGTGGATTTCAAATAGGTAGATTGTGATGAAAGAGCATGTAGCTGAAATGGCACGATACGATAAATAAGATAATTTTCCCCCCACAGATATGTAATTCTGAAATGTCTCATGTCCTGATGACTGCATCTTGTAAAAGGTTTGGCCTAACAATGCTCCCCCGATGTCCTTCAAAATCAACGTATAGCAAATCTTAGAAACCCAAACTCCCTACTTGCCGCTGAAGATTAGCTTCTACCAGTATTGTAAGAAAGTAGATCCAAATGATATAGACCAATAGTTTTCACTCCGCCTTAGCTACAGGCAGTGTCGGAACCGCGTCAGAGACGTGATACTCAGCCGTGCCTTCCTCATCAAAAGCAATGTTGCCACAATGTCCGCGGAAGCTAGCGTACAGTTCGAGGACCATCTCGCGAGGTAAATTGACCATATCCTCAACGTGGTCATCGTCGCAGCAAGAGTTGAATATCATCACAGCCAGAAGACGTAGAGGACTTCCGGAGGATGTGTTGTTGTAGACAATGTTGAAGTTAATGATTTCTATATCTCTAGACTCCTCGTCAAATACAACGTGGGCGAACGAGTAGATCTCATTCATGACCATGTTCTGAAGCTTCGGCATCAATAGTTTGTCGGCCAGAACCCACAACTCAATCAAATGGTTGATATGATTCGGTGGCGGGTGGGCCTTGTCCGTGCTGGGACAACAGCTCTTATTGTAACATGTGATTTTTCCGAGTGTGCGTTGGCAGAACTTTTTGCAGCCAGAATAAGCATACTGAATCCGTTTGGTCAGCTTTGCTTGGTCTTACTGTGACAAAACAACCGGAAAATCAAAAATCATGCATGAAGTTATGATGCTAACTCACATCGACTAACATTCCAAAAGCCTGCTCTGAAGTTTCCAACTTCATGGTTTATGTTTGTCCCTCTACGAGAGTTCCATTGAAAGCGGCGTCAAAGAAGGGAGAAGTATAACAGATGAAGCTCTTATGCACAACAAAATCAAAAACTTCTCCGTCCGTGTTGGTGACATGGATGGTGACCATCTCTTTTTGGGGTGTTCTGTTCATGATCAGCGAAACGTAGGGTTAATATCCCATCTTCATGGTCCACCTACATGAAAGAAGGTGCTTGCTTTCTTTGAGAAAGAGCATCTTGCTTTGCTGGAGTTTTTTTGATTGGGCTGCTAGGTTTGCCCGAACTAGTAGCGGCTTTCTTGACCAAAGGTTTCGTTGTCGGCATGATTGCTTGAACTGCAGTTGAGCAGAAATGCGAAGAGTATTGAATTGTGGGTGAATGTGCGATCGAGGTAGGAGATGAAAAGAAGAGGAATGGAAGAAGTATATCCAAGATCCTGTAAGCGAGAGATTTTCCATATTCACTTTTCCCTTCAAAGCAGCACCTTTACCAAAAAGGGAAGTCGCAACCCTCGTGCACCTGAAGACTCGAGTTACGAAAGATAAAGCAATTGGAAACATCTCCTCTAAGAGATAGCCACCCATCCTATCTGCCCACCACAAATATGCAGTTCACGACAGTGTTTAATCAGTGCTTGTGTCTAACAACAGGTACTTAATGTGCTGAAGAGGAAGAGTAGCAGCAGTAAGTAGAGCGAGGAGAAAGAGTGAGAAGAACAGGGAGGAATTGGAGGAGGAAGGGCAAGACGAGTGATGAGGAGGTGGTGACCGGGAAAGATGGATGCGGAGAAGACGAAGAAGAATGCGAAGAAAGCGATTCTAATGCTACTCTACTATTTCCCTTAGGCTACGGCAGAAGGCAAATTCAGATATTGCACTGAAAACAACTACCCCCCTCCCACCTTACAAGCGACGGAAAGTGACATCCAATAAACAAAGTCCCCAAAGCGTGCCCATCAAAAGAAACACAGCTAGAAGCGAAGAAACCAGACAGGGGAGAAATTCGAAGAAAGTTTCTAGATGACAACCAACCTCCATCATCATGTGCACATATTCCCACCCTCCCCGCACTCGCTCATCTCACAAACAAACAAAACAAAACGATGTGTACCAACAATTCGTTTAATTATGAACGCAATGAATTTCTCAAGAAAGAAAGATTATATTCAGCATCCCATCCGGCCAAATCGCTCGCTCCGTACCGGGAGGCAAGCCAAGCCAAGACGAACAAACAAACAAGAGAATGCGGTCCAGTACTATATGCCGTACTTATCCGCTCGCTGCATTCACCCGCAAACGCAAGCAAACGCAAGACAATTCCCAAGAGCCCCCAACTCCCAGATAAATAAACTCAAGTAACAAAAGAAACATGAAAAGGGTATCGTATCGTATCATCTCATCACATCTCCCCTCCAACCTCCAACC